>JAOPJW010005814.1:64639208-64649968 GCA_027122535.1 Octopus maya
TCGTTAGATATTATTTTCATATGATTGATTCCCAAATAGTATGAAAATTAATTAGAAAGTGATTACTCATACTAATTTGCACTGTATTAAATTACATTTTTGCACTTCAAATTTGCTTTCAGTTGAAATTTCATTATTTTCTTTCTTTTTCTAGGAGTAGAAGATCCTAATATGCGTATTGAAAAGATTAAAGAATTAATAACCACCCTACCCCGATCCATCTTTATTGTAATGAGATATCTCTTTGCTTTCTTAAATCAGTAAGTATCTGTAATATTTTGAAAATCATTATATGTGAATAATAGCAAGTCAGTTCCTATATTAACTGACATATGACTCTATATCTTCTCTTCTGACAGTTGATAATCAGTGTCCCTCTTGTGTGAACACAGGTTTCCATGATATCACCCAAAGCCTCTAACTGTCAGCTGGGTTTCTAACCAGGATTGATATAGTGGTTAGGAATAACCCATGAGCCATGGTATCTACATTTTGCCCTCAACTAAAACACTCCTTCGGAATCAAGTAATCTGTTGGATACTTCTTACTCTACATCAACATTTGACGACTTTGGCCCTACCTGTGTCCTATTCACCACATCCCACTAATATTCAAGCCACACATCTATTCTTCTCCAAAGCACAAATCTCTTTTAGCTCTAACCCATTTCTGTAATCTTGGCTATAATCTGTATTCCAACTTCTTTTTGAAAGGTTGTACCTGCTTATAAATAGAATCCATTGTTTGCATTTCCCCATTGCTCACTTCCTTTCATCTAGATATCAGCAATGAACTAACTCTGGTTCAAAGTTACTATTTTCTGTTACTGACTCTCCAACAGTAAGCAAAACTATGTAAAACTATCACTGTCACTGATCACTTCTACTGTTTCTTCTACTATTACTGCTGATGCTGCTTTTACTACTATGAAAATAAAATGGATATCATTTTTTTACATTCCATTATTTTGATATTACTCTTCTAATATAATGAGTATTGTTTTTGTGGTATAAAAGGTTCCCTTCTCCTCCTCTCTTATTTAGGACAATGGGTAGGATTCCATCTGGTTTGACCCACCACTTAGCTCTTTGGTGCCTAGGGTTTGCCTTGAGTTTTCAATGCATCACCACTTACTACTTTTCCTTGAAATACCAAAAAGCAGAAGTAAAAGACAATTTTCCCTCCTCTTATTCAGTATCAGTGGGCTTCATTCCAACCTACATTCTGCTCATCACCTCTTATATACAGATAATACAGATCTCTCAAACTCTATCTCCTATCATCTATGCTATCAAGACTACACTCTTTATTTTTACTGCACACCAAAAGGTGGCATCTGTGCTTACATAGATTCTACTTATCATTCCACTTACCTCTCACACTTGTACATCCCACAGATTCCACCAAACACCTTGATCTCATTCTCACCTCCAAACCTAATCTATACTAAACTGTAACTACCTTTGCATTTATTGGGTCATCAAATCAGCTTACTAGTAAGAGTTCTGTGCCACCTGCACCTGACATGATATGATCTTCACTTACTAATTCAGCAGAAATAGCTTGGTGGGCAGCTGAAGCTATCATTTTAGGCATGTCCCTCCACATCTCTCGCACAGCGAAAGTTTAGTGCCCCAAGTACCCCAAGTGGTTCACTCAATTCTGCTGAAGCTGTTCAGTGTTTAGGCAAAATCCCAGGCCTACATTACCTGGAGAAATTCATCCCCCACCTACTACAACTCTTACGAGACCACTATCCAAACCACAAAAATTACTTCATGCATCATACAGTACTCAAGTTATAATGCTCTTCAAACTACAACAGATTCTTTTGGTAACTTTGCTCCCTTACTGAAAGGATTTCTACGAAGCTTGCAGAATCTTATTTCCATCCTCTTACCAATGATGATGGTTCCATGAACACCATTCATGTGGAGAAAGCTACTACCACTGCTGACTGCTTTGCAACTAAGTGTGTGCATCCTGCACACGCTTAGCAAATCTTCTCCAAATCTGTTCCCTTCAATCCTTCCAGACCCAGCACAGCACCTTGTATTCACACACACCAAGTGGAAAAGTACCTTTAGTCATTTCAAATCAACAAGGTGCTGACAGTGTTTCTTCAATTACAGTATGCACCATAGTTAACTTCAGTCCTCACTAAAAGCTTCAGTTTTCTCTATCAGTAGGAGTATATATTTATCTATAGAAACACACAATAATGTGTTCCATCCCTGTCAAAGGGCAATTTCTCTGAATCTGCTTGCTAATTTGCTCTCCCAAGAGAAGACTAGACTCTAACTTTGGAAAGGGAAGCTTAAGAACAACTCTGCTCCAAGATAGGTATTCCATCTTGTTGAAAACCTCTTTCCTATCTAAGAACATGGCTCAGTAACAGATTCTCGACTGCCTGAGAAGAACAGGGTGATCGAAAACTACCTTCTTAAGATGGAGCTTCATCTAAAAGAGAGCCATTCTACTGATTGACAAAAACTCACCAAGATGCCACAACCACTAACTCACAAAACTGCTGTTTCTTCTCTCTATTTTTTATGCCACTACTGCAATGTCATCCTTTCTTCTGAACTTGCAGTCCACTTATCTTTGTCCCAATCCATCCAATACACCTGTCTCTCTCTCCCTATCTATATTATTTCTAACCTCAGACACTCTGCACTAAACACATTTCCCAGTGATTCTTTCTCAAACCTGAAACAGTCTAGAACTGTCTCTTCTCTGGTTAATTAATTCACCTGAAAAAAAAAAAAAAAAACTTGAAGGGTATTTCAGTTATCTAAATATTGTGTCAGTGTGTCTCTTTTGTTCATATCCAGACTTCTTTTTTTATTTTCATATTTCTTCAATAACTTGAAGGGCCTTTCAAATATCTCTGATATTTCACTGATGTGAATGTATTTTTCCGTCCTCTTGCTGAACTGGCAATAAGTGATTATGATGGTAGTGTTGTGTGTGTGTGTGTGTGTGTGTGTGTATGAGAGAGAGAGAGACAGACACAGAATGCATGCATGAACATGTTAAATCATTGAATAAAAATTGTTACCAAAACAAATATAACTTTTTAAATTGCCCTATATATTCTACAGTCTGTCAGAATACAGTGATGAAAATATGATGGATCCTTACAACCTTGCCATCTGCTTTGGACCAACCCTTCTTCCTATCCCACCTGACAGGGACCAAGTTAGTTATCAAAGCAATGTGAATGATCTCATCAAAACTATTATCATCAATCAGGAAGAAATCTTTCTCAATGATGGTGGGGAGGTTTATGAAAAATGGATCCTGGATAATCAGTAAGTAGTGGTTATTTTCCTTTCCTTAAAGTTAAACATAATATCCAATTTGGAAGCTAACCTAATAGCCTAGCAGTATTCTTTTTTACATGGCTGGTTATTTCATTTTTTTTTTTATTGCTCTGAGAAAAGAAGCCTTCTGTTTTTATGTTAATTTCCCACACATATTGAAGCTTTATTGGTTTGTGGTAGTAAGTCAGTGAAGATGATTACTTAAGGCAGAAAAAATCTCATTAGCTGTGGTGTAAACAAAGTAGGGCTATAGATTTCAGATATTCATTTTGTAGTAGGAGACATTATATGTAGTCAGTTGAGGGTACCCTCAATAGATTATTAGTTCTTAAGAAAGTTGACTCTGATCAATTATAAATACAAGAGACAGAAAGTATTAGACTTGATAATTTAGTTTAATACTGCATGCTTTGTTTGATACTTATAAGAGATTGTAGATTTTTAAAAAGTTATTTCTCATGCTTTTCTTCTCCAGCTTTAGTTAACAGCTAGGCGGGCTCCACCTAACCAACTTGCTCATAACAGACTACATAAAGAACAAACATTAGGAGTATAGATTGTTTTCCATATGCACACACACCCAAATATACATATATGAGAAATTTTTAACCACAGGACCATATCTGTTGTGTGTGTATATGATATAACAAACACATTTGTGTTGAACCATAATGTATATGTGTAGAGCCTGTTGTTACTTTGTATCTTTTTTACATGGATGGTTACTTCTTTTTTTTTATTGCTCTGAGAAAAGAAGCCTTCCTCCCAGTTTTTATGTTAATTTTTCCCACTGACATAAGCTTCACAGACTCCTAACATTTACCTTGTTCTTTAATAAAATATCCTTTCTAACATAGAATATTATATCAAACAACTAAGAATAGCAGCTCTTTTGAAGTTAGCATACTGAGACAAATGAAATAAGGGAATTTTAAATTTTACTACAATAACTAGTTACTCAAGGTGAAGGTACATAACTTTGCTCTACTCAGTTTACCATCATAACAAAAGTGATTACATTTCTAATTCACAGTTGAATGGTCACTGATAGGAAGGGTGTTCAAGTTTAAAAACATATCCACCAAAAACATTTCAGTTAATGTCTTTAAAACTGCTTACAGTAACATATAGTATTGCAATATAGAATCCATAACAATATTTGAACTCATTCCCTTGAAATCAAGGGAATGAGTTCAAATGTTCCCTTATAGTCCTTATCTCAAACCTGGGAACTTACTACAATAGTGGCTGTAATTTAACTCCATTATGTAGAGTTACTAAGTTACTGGATGGTGATTTGTATATTACTGATTTAAATCCTGAAATATGGATGTCATTTTTTGTAATGGTTAAACAACTAACATATGCTACTGCAGCAAATTATATATAATACTGTTTGAAGAAATCCATTAATGAAAAAAAAAATGCTTGTAAATATGGTTTCAACAATCTGGCAGATTCCTAAAACCTATTAAGACATTAAAGTGATTCTTTTGGAGGTATGAGATTTAAGTACATCTGATCTCATCCATCCTAAATCCATTTTATATCTGAAATGGTATTTATGTTAAGTATATTAAAAAAACTGAATATACCATTATTATATGTTATTATTTCTCAAATTTGTTCTATTTAAAAAAGATATTTTTGGTAATAAGCAGTTATATATTTTAGGGATAACATTGATGGCAATGAAGAAGATGAAGTAGGTTCCTTGCCAAGTGATGAAGAAGGTAATTTATTGTCATTTTTCGTTTCTCTTTTCAAATTTTTTTATAATACACTCATCATATGTATACATATATGATTCTATGTATATGTGTACTTATTTTTGTATCTATTTACATGAATTTATCTACCTACTTATATGTATCTATCTGTGTAGCAATCTATATCTTTGTATTGTCTTTTATGAGGATATTCATGCATACAAACTTCTTAGCATTTTCTGTGATCTTTTAAGCCAATTTTCAAAATAGGCTTTGATTATCATAGCTTGTTGCAGATGCCCAGTTTACAAACAATATCAGGTATCTATCGCCTACATTTTATAAAGGAATAGTTTTTTAATTTAATTTGTCAAAAATTACTTAATTTAGTGAGTGAGGATTGTAGGAATGAAATTTGAAACACTAAGTGTTCCTATTTTGATGTTTCCTATTTTTCATTTTATTTTTCTATTCCCTGCTTTTGCTCTTAGCATTGCTAATGGCTGCATATGTGTTGCAGTATTGCTTTTACACCAGATACACTTCAATCATGATTAACTTACTTTGACTAGTACTTTTGCTACTATAACTCCTGTATTCATTTGCTTTTTAAAAAGACAGACAGACTGATGAGATTGAGTGAGGGATCTAACTTTCCAATTTCTTTTTTCTTGTTTGTCCCAGCTTTCTTCTACTTCTGTATCTTGTCTGTGCTGCCTTATTTCATGAAAGCAAATTGCTCATTTCTATATTCATATTATGTTGCACAAAATCTAAAGATGCCAATCAACTTTTAACATTTATTTTGTTTATTGATTTTTGGTTTTGCTACATTTATATATGTATGTTTTGAAGTATCCCTTTGGTTGTTGTTGAATTCCTTTTTAATGAATTTATTTAATATGATTAGCATAAAACATTATTCTTCAGTTTCAAAATGACAATAACTAATAGATAAATTTCATCTCCAAATAAAAATTACATCATATTAGTATCTAAAGTTTTCTGTCATCATGTTTAATATATTATGTTTTATGCCCTCCAAAAACATGATTAACTTTGACATCTATTCCTGCATTTTAATACTTATGCATGCTACCAATCACCTTCAACTTACCCAGTGAAAAATTGAAGGGTTTTATTGAATAAAGAGTTGTTACTGAGTTATAAACTTTGACTTAACACTGCTGATGATATATATTAAGGGCAATTTTATCAGTACTTAAAAAAAATATATTAATTTAATGAAGCCTATGAGAGTGTTGTTACTCAGAGATATATTAATGCATTTGTGAAGATTCATTCTTGAAAACAAGAATAACCACTGTTTGAATCTTCAATTTTGAGTTATTGTGTGTTATAATCCCTTTAAAATCTAATAATTTCTTTTTTTTTTATTATCTAAAGATTTGATAAGTTGTCAAATTTATCTGTTGTTTAAAGAGGCATCTTCAAAGCTGCAAATGATCTAGTTATTACACATATTATTATTATTGCTATTTTGTTAGTGAAATAATTTGTTTTAAATTTAATTTTAAAATCATAATGTTGAACAGATAAATTTAGATTTATTGAATAATTTTATAGGAATTTTAAAGTAGATGAAACAACCAGATTATTTGGCATATTTGTACACTGAATTGAATCTTTCACATTTAACATAAGATAGTAATAGCTCAGTTTCTTCGATCTTTACTGTACAGACATTAAATAGTTAAAAATATAGTTTCTGATTTAGACACAATGCCAGCAGTTTTTTGAGGGAAAGGGTGTAGTCAATGCCATTGATCCAAGGATGGAAAGCAAATTTGACCTCAGTTGTACCCAGGAAGATTTTTTTTCACTAAAACTGAATATTTTCTGATTTATATAAATAGTTGATATATGTTTAAATGCCACCCAATGCACAGGAGGAACTAAGACACAGATATGTTACAGTAGCTTTAAAATATTCTTAATTTACTTAAGAATTTATATAATTGTGCATGACTTTTTTTTTTTTTCATAACAAACAAATTAATATTTTTCTTATTTTGTCATTTATTTACTCTTATCTCTACTATTTTGAATGATGACTATTTGCCTTTCTTGCAGCCTCCTTCTGTGGTAAGCCTGAATCCCTCGGAAACATCTTTATAATTCCCTCTTTCCCAGCATGTGTCTACATTTGTTCTCCTCAATACAGCTTAATGCCACCCACCAGCCTTTTGGTGTTCATTGTTTTATATTTCTATGTTCTAGGCAACTGAAAAGCTTCATTGCTCCTGGAAAAAAATTTCATATTTGTGAAAATCATTTTTTTATTATTATTATTACTATTACTTTGTAATGTGTGTGCATGCATGTGCACTTCACAGAAATAGTATCCTAGTAGAAATTTTAAATATAATTACATGTCCATTGTGCTTTCTGTTCACAAAAATATTATTACCTGTATACCAGTATGGTTAACATGATTTATATTGCACTAGATAATGATAGACATTAAATGCCACACTAAAACATACAGAACTGAAAAATTTGAATAACTCAGTACTGTAAAATCCAAAATGAAATGAAAATTCAAACAATAGAATTTTGGAATGTATCAATGACAAGTTGAAAGCTGAATATTTCACATTCTTTCTGTGTGCATGCATGTACATGCCTGTATATGTTCTTCTGTATGAGTGCTTAATACTTTAGTATGGCAGGTTTATAGATCAAGTTTACATTTTCAGATGTCATAACTTCACTAGTATGATAATACCTTTAACATAGTTATGACATATATCTTGAAATTACATTTCCTATCATTTTCAACTAAGGTTTTAACTACTTAAAATATTCATTGTTATGAATTGTGCTTTAGGTTTTTGGCACTTAATAAATCAGGAATTTGATTTCTGCACAATGTGAGAAAGGAAGTCAAATACAAAAACTCTGCCTTTTACTTTTATCTTTATTTGCAAAGTGCAACAATTATTTTTTTTTTTCTGTATTGTGTTATAGTTTAAATCCAAGCTCCAAACAAAAATAATATCTAAACTTCTATTTATTTATACCAAATATATTTTATATAATAATGATGAAAGTTCAGTGTTTCTTCTTTGATATGGAGAAGCAAAATGCTTATATTTGATTTCCTAATAATACCCAAAATCTCTTGCTTCAATATACATCTTGTATCTCTTATAGAAGTATATTTACTGCATTTATTTCAATTACTAATTTTGAAACCTGTCAAATCAAAAAACTTTGAGAGACACATCTATTTTTCTCAACCCTTTCTTCAGTCTCTCTTCTACCATTCTTAGTTCATGGCTGTTTAGAAGTAGGAAGTGTATACAACTATAAACAGAAAAAAATATTTCAATCTATGTAGATGTCTGAATAAAGATATTTTTTCTAGCAAATGCAAATATATGGGAAATAGGTATGACAGTAATCTTGAAACTTATTAGTTTGTGGTAGTAAGTCAGTGAAGATGATTACTTACAGGAAATCTCATTAGCTGTGGTGTAAACAAAGTAGGGCGATAGATTTCAGATATTCATTTTGTAGTAGGGGGCATTATATATAGTCAGTTGAAGTTAACCTCAATAGATTATTAGTTCTTAAGAAAGTTGACTCTTATCAATTATAAATACAAGAGATAGAAAGTATTAGACTTGATAATTTAGTTTAATACTGCAGCTTTTCTGTTTGATACTTATAAGAGATTGTAGATTTTTAAAAAGTTATTTCTCGTACTTTTCATTTCCAGCTTTAGTTAACAGCCTGGTGCCTGGTGGGCTCCACCTTGCCAACTTGTTAATAACACACTACATAAAGAACAAACATTAAAAGTATAGATTGTTTTCCAAATGTGTATCCCCCACCCCACCCAAATATACATATATGAGAATTTTTTAAACCACAGGACCATATCTGCTGTGTGTATGTATGATGTAACAAATGCATTTGTGTTGAATCATAATGTATATTTGTAGCGCCTGTTGTTGCTTCCATATCAAACTTTCATGGTGGTTTTAAGGTATTTGGACACTATTATCATCAGGGAACTTATGTAGTAGACAAGCTTTTTTTTAATCTTTTCCCAACTTCCTCATCTGTTGTGGAAATTTCCCACTATGGAATCATGGTGCAGAAGTAAAATCATTGTGAAAATCATTTTTTTAATTATTATTATTATTATAACTTTGTAATGTGTGTGCATGCATGTGCACTTCACAGAAATAGTACCCTAGTAGAAATTTTAAATATAATTACATGTCCATTGTAATTTTATATAAATAAAAATTGAGATGACAAAAGAATAAATAATTATCTTATGAACTTCATTAGCTTACACCTGTTTCTGATATAAGATGCTGTGACCTGGGTATCACCTTATAGCTTCATTGGAGCTGCAAAGCATTCATCATCATTATCATCATCATTTACTGTCTGCTCTCCATGCTGGCTTGGGTTTGATGGTTTGACTGGAGTTGATGAGCCAAAGAGCTACACCAGGTTCCAGTCTGATTTGGCATGGTTTCTACAGCTGGATACCCTTCCTAATGCCAACCACTCTAGGAGTGTAATGGGTGTTTTTATGTGTCACCAGCAATGACCATGACTATGATTCACTGGCGAGTGTCATTTACATGGCACCAGCAATGACCAGAACTGCAATACATGGGTGCCATTTACATGGCACCAGTAGTGACCACAACTACGATTCATAGGTGCCATTTGCATGGCACTGACAATGATTATGACTCAAACAACTATATTGTTCATAGGGATTTCTTTTTCTTTGAAAAACCGTTCAACTATAGTAAAAATGTACTTTATTTACATTGGACAAATATGTGTCCTCATCTTGTTTGTTGTTACCACAATATTTCAGCTGATTTACTCTCCAGCTTTCATCAAGTTAATTACTCACGGGTATATAGAGTAATGGTTAATAGCACAGGCTACTAACCCTAAGATTCCGAGTTCAATTCCAGGCAGAACCTTGAATAAATAATAATAATAATAATAATAATAATAATAATAATAATAATAGCAACAACAACAGCAAAAAATACCTTAGGAATGAGAACCCAGAGTTGGGTTCAAAATTCCACTTAGACATCTGATGAAGTCTGAAGAGTAAATCAGTTGAAACATTGTGGTAACAACAAAAAAGATGAGGACACATATCCGTCCAATGTAAATAATGTACAGAGTTCCTCATCTCTAAAATATAGAACAGTATAGCAATAATGGATTCACTTTTTAGTGTCTGTTTTAAGTTCCTTTGTAAACAATAAATATTACATAATTTTCTGATTTTTAACAAAGCGAACATATCCTAAAAGTAGTGCCCCATTGCCTGGGAGAGTCAGCTGGTCCAATTGTAAACCAGATTGTTGATTTTTAATTATTGTAAATAACATTTCTTTTTGCCAGATCAGATTGGATCCTGGTGCAGCCTTCAATGTCCTCAGGCATTTAATCAATTCTTTCCACAGAATTACTACTAAGTGAAATTGTTGTGATAATTCCACTTGTACTGTTCTACTGTACGAAGAGCTTCCTCTATAGCTGGCAAAATGGGCTGTCCTCCAATTGTATGAGGTTTCCCTGATCTGGCAGTCATCCTGGAGATATTATATGAACAAATATTTGTTTTGTGTTGCATCCAAGAAGTAAGATGGAGAGGAGGTTCTGCGAGGTTCCTCACAGGCAAAGAACATAGGTACAAGATTTTCTG
>JAOPJW010005814.1:64841854-64852560 GCA_027122535.1 Octopus maya
AAGAGTCCAGTATTACTCAATAGTATTGGTGTTTATTGTTTAATAATAGGCACCAATTAAATATATTACAGAGTTCAATGATTATTACACTTTGATATATATGGGTATATTTCAATATGATATATTATAAGGAGAAAATGGAGAGTTTTAACTTAATAAACTTCAATTAATTAACATATTGTCAAAATTCTCTGTTACCTACAATTGTTTCCATGCTCAACTCATTCAATTACAATTAACAAATTTAAAATTGCATCTTGAAAATAGCGAGTTAAATACTTCCTCAGGGTGAGAATTAGACATGCAAAGGAATCACATAATCAATCAGGTGATCATCAACAGACTCAACATGTCTATATTGGTATATGTATGTGTGCATTTGCTTGTTGATATTTTTTTAAAAGCCGTTATATGTGCATATATCTTTTGTTTTTATTTTTTGTGTGCGTGTAAGTGTTAAATTTATTTGCATGTTAATATTTGTTTAAAAAACTGTTGCTTGTGTATCTGCTTTTGTTTTTATGTTTTGTGTGCATATGTACATTAATATGTTTGATCACATGATAGTGCTGGAAATTACTAACTTACTGCAGGTATGGTATTTGTGTTCTATATCATCAAGATATGTGTTACAAATATTTTTATCATTAGACAAAATTTTGAAAGGCAATATTCAAGAAAAAGTATATTATTACTATTATTATCTATTAATCTATTACTATTATTATCTATTAATTGATTAATTTATATTTTTATTCTACATATTTTGATATAATTTTATTTTATAATTGATGTATCTATTAAATTACATATGCACACAAGCACATGCACATGTGTGCACATGTTTATTACATCCAGTAATAAACATTTACTCTCTTCAATCGAACTCTCATTCAGACCCTAAACTCAGAGTACCAAAGAGTCTCAGTCAAAATTTTTTGATGTGTTATGCAAAAGCTACATTCAAATATGGTAAACTGACAGCTAATACTTTGACCCAACTTGATAATGATACATCTATCAAGGACCTGAATCAAGAACGCTTTTGTAAATATCTTGTGGGTAAACAAAGGGAAAGGGATTTAGCATGGGTCAGTGAAAGAGAAGATCAGGAAAGAGTATTATGGGGCAAGGACTGAGTAACCGGCAACAATGTGGTCAAGGCTATCAAGTTTGCCATTGCAGAGTCTATACTTTGTGTCTACCCCATGCCCAGCACTCCGTTCAGCAGGTGTTAACAGCAAATGGAGTGCCTGATTTGTGGAAAGTGCCCCTTCCACAGAAAGTGAAAAAGTATGCATTCCAGTTTGGTCAGACATGAACTGGAGCAATGCGCAACTGTCAGATGATGTTTATATTTGAAACTTCTGCCTGACCTTTCAGGGATAGCTTTCTCTTGACTCATTTCTAGGTGAGATTGGACACCCTGCTCATCATCTCATCCTAGTTCTTCTCCACCTAGAGATCTGGACCAAACTATACTTCAAACACTTTAACCAGTTCCTCCATCCAGTATCCCACAATGGCATGGACCTGCCTCTCTAGGTGCTGAGCTGCAGACCAATGACTTTTCTTGGTTAATTTTTGTTCCTGTCACCACCTCATATTCTCTTAGAGCAGTGCTGACCAGGTCTATGTGCTTGCTGCTTGCTGTTCAACTATAAAGGTGACATCGTCTGCATACTCTGACACAGTTCTCTCATGTCCTAGTTTGTGTGGGATGCCTCTCCACACCTCCAATTTCTACAGAGATCCAATACATACAGAAGAGAGCCATTACATACAGAAGAGATGAGAGGGGACACCCTTGACAGACCGAACACATGATGTCAAATGGTTCCGATAGGTAACTATTCACCCAAACTACCAAGCAAATGTCACTGTACATAGCAGCAATCCAGCCTCGGAATACAGGGCCAAAACCAGCCACTATGAGAATGGCCACCAAGTATTGGCAGCCGATATTATCAAAAGTTTTAGATTAATGCAAATTGATCTGGTTCCTTGCCAATCCTGTTCTATAATGTGTCACATGAAGTGGAGGTTGTTGTGGATGGATTTGCTTGATATTGCCCATGTTTGCGCATCACCAATCAGTTCCTCAACAAGCGCCAATCTCTTTGCTAACACCTTGGTCAAAATTTTAAAGTTTACATTCAGCAGCATTATGAGCCTAAAGTTTTCTATTTGATCCCCTTTGTTTGGGTCCTTTCTTAGCAGTTCCACCATTCCTCGACTCAAAGAAATTGGGAATTTTCCTGTTCTACTGCCAGTTGAAGTAGATATCTGCCAAAAGGCCACCAAACAAGTCTGACATATAGAAGTAAAGCTCATAGGCAGACCATCAAAACCAAGTGATTCCTCCCACCCCACCCCCGTGCAACTCATCCCATATTTCCACAGTTATCAGCATTTCGCAACACTCTATCTCCCTTTCTGAAAGTTTTGGCTTGCTGTCAAGGTAGGCACTGGAGTCCATCCTGCATTGCCATTCGTCCTAAATAGTTGGGTGAAGTGCTGCTGAAATGCTACACATCTGCTTGGACTTGAGTACCATGCACCCATTTTGGTCCACCAAAGACCAAATTGTGGGTTTGTTGCTATGTTGTACTTCTGACACTCAGGCTCATCGAGCAACTTTCACTCCCTCTTATCTTAAAGGTTGCAATACCTTTCCTAAGTGCCTCTTCTGAGTTTCTAACTAAATTCCCTTCTGTTTTATTCTTTTCTATCACTAATGCCTTACTAAACCTAACTGATTCTACTTTAATTGCCCTTTTCAGGGCAAACCAGCATTTGTTGTTGACAGCTGCCCCCATCAATGTCCCCTTAAATTATTCTCTAATCTGGTCTCTGTAAGCTTGGCATGCTGGGAGTGACACATTCAGCCTCCAGTAACCAGGTCCCTGCCTTCTAAGCCTATCAAGGTCAACGATACAGATCACAAGTTTGTAGTCTGTGTAGCTGACTAGCTTATATTATAAATGGACAACTTATACTATCTTTATCCTACAGAATACTCTGTCTAGATACGATCTGGATGACCCATTGATATTCATCCATGTCCACATTGGCAATCCGGGAAATCCAGTCAATATCTGTCAGATAATTGGAAATGTCAGAAGGTTTGTGAAGTTTTACCACCCCTCTTCTATACACTCGTCCCACACAGTCCATGTGCTTGCTGTTCAACACTATGACGGTGAAGTCATCTGCATATTCTGATACAGTTCTCACATGTCCTAGTTTGTGTGGGATGCCTCTCCATACCTCCAATTTCTGGCCTAAGACCAGCCGTACATTAATACTAACATTAGGAAAACCTCCAGACATGTGAAGGGATCTGACTGTCTCGCTCCTGTCAGAGCATAAACAACCACCTATCTGAGGGCACTCCTGTAGCTACTGTTTGCATCCAGGATCACCAACTTACCTTCTGCATCCAGGAAGATAGTCCTTATCTTGAGATCTAGGCCTCTCTTGATCAACACTGCTATTCCACCTTCCATTCCTGGTTGACATGGAGGTAAATATATCTTGTATCCATCAGTATTTTCTCCTAATACTTGTATGTTTGGGAAGCTGGATTGACAGTGAGATTATATTAAAATAACAGCACAGCAAACTTAGTGGGCAGACACTAGTCGCCATTTGCAACAGCTGACAAACAGACAATGTAAACAATCAGCCTGTTAAGCAAGGTCCCAGGGTCCATTCTGTTTAGAGCACTCCATCATACAGTGCTCAGCTAGAAAGCTACTTTTAGGACATGTAGTTTACAATAACTGATCTACCTGTTACATCAGATAGCAGCATGTACTGGTACCATCTGTGACTGGCCAGTTTGAGTCAGTCAGACCAATCATAATAAACCTTACACCTACTAGTTACTTTTAAACATTTGCAGACAGGGTTTCTTGAAAAGGCTCAAGTTGTTACTCTTTCATAAACAGCAGTACTCTCACCGGATCTTTTCTGTTTGGTTGCTAGTGTCAATTTGCTGTTCAAATTGATTTCATATTCAGTCTAATGATATACTTTTATAGGCTAAATAATGACATGAAAGTAATTTTTCATATTAATCAATAAATAAAGAGTTATTGGTAATTAAAGTTTGAAAATTTTGGTAATTTTAGCCAGTCATGAGCCACAGACACATTCATGGCTGTTTCGATAGTAGTAAGTGGAAACATGAGAATGCTTTTGCCTGTTGCCATAGTAAAAGTCTTTGAAAAAAAAGCAAGGAAGTATATGTTGAAAAAAAAAAAGCAAGGAAGCATATGTTGACAGCAGTCAACTGAAGAAGGGTCCTACTTGAGCAATGGGTTTTAAGACAAGTGTGTCACGAGACTGGCCAGGTTTTTCTGTATGCATATTTAAAGTGTAATTAAACATATTCAAATTGTTTGCTTAATGTTTGTTTCTTTTTGTCATTGGGCATTGAGGCGGTTGTGCAATGTGCTAAAAATAACAGCTAAATAAGATTTTTTTGGATAAATATTAATATTTTCAGCCAAAAGTTTTTCTTTTGAAAACCTTTCGTTCATGTTTTTTTTCTTTTTGCATGTACAGTTTTGTAACATTTGTTGTATATTTTTACATTTCTATTCCAGTTTTTTGTTTATTACCCTCACAGTTGATTCTCTGGTGAGAGGGTAGATGAACTTTAACTACTTACATTGTAGCTTTTTACTTTTAACTACCCATTTTGGTTCACCATGTGATAGTTGAACCCATTTAGCTTTACTTGGACTGCCCACATCTTTAACGTAGTGGACTAGCTTAACATCTGTCCATCAGTTATAAAATGGGAAGTTCTAAGTCCCTATAAGCAACCTGGGACCTTGACGTGAAAACAATTTTGATTTCAATTCGCAGTTTTCAGTTTGAATAGATTTCAAACCAGAAACCTGCAATTCATATATCTACAATACATACTTACGGCAACAGAAACTGG
This sequence comes from Octopus maya, assembly GCA_027122535.1. Classification (NCBI taxonomy): domain Eukaryota; kingdom Metazoa; phylum Mollusca; class Cephalopoda; order Octopoda; family Octopodidae; genus Octopus; species Octopus maya. Next base: position 64,846,812 of record JAOPJW010005814.1, read on the forward strand.
CACAAACAATTTGAACACAGTCTTGTGAAGCAATCCAGCCCCAAAATACAGACCCAAAATGGGCTGCTGCCAACATAGTGGTCAACCCTCTCAACAGCTTTAGATTAACTTAAATTGATCAGAGTCCCACCCAAGCCAAGTTCTTTAATCACTTTCTCTATCACATGAGGTGGAGATTGTCATGGATGGATCTTTTCGGGATGACCCATGTCTGTGCCTCCTCTACCAGATCATGACAAGCACCAACCTCATAGTTAACACTTTGGCCAAAATTTTGAATTCTGAATTTAGCAGAGTCATCAACACAGCCCCACTTATTCGGGTCTTTTCTCAGCAATACCACCTTCTCTCTGCCCACAAAACTGAGAATTCTCCCATTCTATTGCCAGTTGCAGTAAACGTTTGCCAAGGGGTTACTGAACAAGTCTGGCATGTATGCATAAAGTTCATAGGGCAGACCATCCAAACCAAGCAATTGACCCCTTGTGCAGCAAGCCATCACTTCCCATGTTTCAGGAGTTGTTATTGGCCTTTTGCAATGCTCTGCCTCTGTTGCTGGGAGCTGTGGCTATCCATTGAGGTAGAAAATCCATCCTGATATCTGGCTCACTGCTACTCCCAAACAGTTACATGAAGTGCTGTTGAAAAGCTGCACACATCTATTTGGGATTGATTAACATGTACCTGTCAAGGTTCAGTAAAGATAAGATTGTAGATTTATTTCCATGCCATGCCTCTACCACTCAGGCCCATAAAATGACTTTCATCCCTTCCTGATAATGCAGCCTTTGTGTTTCACGTTAAACAATTGGTTGAGTGCTAAAGTCAGTCGTGATGCCTTTTTTAAAATGCCTCATCTAACTTCCTGATTAGTTTTACTTCTACTCTATTTTTTTCTACTGCTTGTCCTTTGCTAAATCTTATTGATTCTATTCTTATTGCCCTTTTCTAGGTGAACCACCATTTACTGTTGATGATTGGCCCCATCAACACCTGCTTAACTAATTTACTAATCCAGTCTCTGAAAGTTTTATTTGCTGGCAAGGACACATTCAGCTTCTAATAATCAGACTCCTGTCTATGGAGCCTATCTAAGTTGACAGTACAGATGACAAATTTGTTATCTGTGTAGTCAACTACTTTAAATTGTGGACAACCCATGCTTATCTACAGAATACCCTATCTAGATATGGTCCATCTGGATGACCAAAACGGTTTGACAAGGTCTACACTGGCACATCAGGGAAATCTAGTCAATACATGTCAGACAATTGGAATCATCTGTGCAGGTTCGCATGACTGTTGCACCCCTCCTCGTGTCTGCTAAGCCCTCACAGTTTCACCTTACATCTAAGATCCAATTCCAATCCCCTCAACTAACACTAAAGAGTGGGACATTTCCAGAAAAGTTTCCAGATTCCTGAAGAAATATCGTCGTCCTGCCCCTATAGGGGCATAAACATCAACTACCTTGAAAGTATGTCCTTCACCACCAGCCATGTCCAGCACCATCAATTTACTTTCTGAATCCAGAAAGATTGCTTATATTGCGAAATCCATATTCTTCCAAAATAAAATAGTGATACCACTTCCTGCTCCTGGACAACTTGGAGATGTGTACACCTCATATATTCTCCAAAAATGAGTTTGAAGTATTGTGGCTCAGAAATTCTGGTCTCACTCATGATCACCATATCGACATTCAGCAACCTGAGGTTGTTGGGTAGGTGACCACACCCCATGAGCATTCATGCTGCCTAGTTTGAGCACAGCCACATTATTAGGAGAAGATTAAGAGTGAAAAGGAAAAGCGTACTTGCTTTGTATGGAGGACACTTTGTCTGAGCCTCCAATTAGAATGGTGTGTTTCCATCAACAGATCACCAAATATTCGCATGGTGGTGTTCCCTCAACAGTTCCTGATTTCCTGAAGGAATTTAGTTATTAGGTTTGTGTATGTCTTGTGTTTCTCAAATGATTTGTATGTGTGTAAATATAGAGATTGCGGGTGTTATGAAATTTGTTTTTGTTATGTTGGTGTATTTTTATGTAATTCAGGAAATCTGCTTTTATTGCCATGTAGTTTGTAATGTTACTGTCTTTACTTTGTATTTGCTGTTGCTGTTGTTGTGTATGTAGGATGGGTTGTGTTTGTAGTGTTGAGGTAGTGTTTCAGGTGTTTGTGGCAGTAGTGGTGATGTAATGGTCTGTTTTATAGTGCTCATGCCTTGTGTCTTTTATCTTCATCTCCACTGTTTGTATGGATAAAGTTTTGTTTTTCTGCCTGTGTTTTCTCCTTTTATTCTTTGTCTTCCACTCCTCATCCTGATCAGAGTTATCTTATGTCATGTCTAACTACTTGGAATCGGGAAGTGGAATATCTTTCAGTGGAGTCAAGAAGTGACTGGAGGAAGATGTTGTTGGTATGGTGGACATTGGTGTTGCTGTGTCTGATGCTGTTGGAATTTTTGCTGTTGCAGTTTGTTATGCTGCTGTTGAGTTTATTGCTAAGAGAAGAGATTTGCAAGATTACTGATATGAAATCATGTATTCAAACACGTTTCAGGATGGTCTTTTTTTTCATGCACCGGCCGGCAGCCTCAGCCTTAGCCTTACTGCATTAACCACTGGCATATTCAATACTGTACACTGTATTTGTAATCAGTGCACTAGCATTAGCCTCAGCCTTGCAAGCCCTATTGCATTCATGCACATGCACCTCTGTTATGCACATCTACCCTCTTGTTTTGCAACACGTCTGTGTCAGCTCATTTCTTCTCCCGACACAAAGCACGTCAGATGATCACATGCTCTGCGCTTATGTTTAGACATAATTTCCCTCTGTTAGACCCTCGTTTGGTCACGTAATTAACAGAGAAAATGATCTGTCCCGCGCATCACTTCAGCATGCTTACACTGTCGTCCTTGCTGACTCAGCAATTAACCACGACCACAGCACCAGACGCATTTCATCTCCAAGGCATTTCACACACTGCAACCCTGCAGGAAGATCTTTCATATCATGGATTGAGAATGCACCCACTCGCTCCCCTGAGCTCAATTTTGAAATGTGCCACTGCACTCCTGTATGTGCACACACGCGCCCATTTGCTGTACTGCCCAGTCACTGACTGCACACATTTTAGCACGCAAAGCGACACTGTCCCGGATACACTTCAACGATTCTCTCTCCTGATATGCAAAATTTCTCCTCAACCATTCCAGGGCATTTTTCATTGTCTCATTTGTTTTTCACTAGGTGGCATTTACTGCCCATATTACTTGCATGTTTTCTTTCATCAATTCTTTTGTACATTGCATGCATGTATCTAACCATTGTCCATCATTTCCTTGAGTTTTCTTTATATATATTTGTGCCACATTTTCTGCGTGGTTTCGGTGGCCATCTTGCCTCAGGCGTCCCTCCAATTGTTTTTCATTTTCGTGCTTCCGCACTCGAGGGGGAGCTATGTAGTGACGCCTTATAGCAGACATTCCGGAAAGCTTATCCATGCATGCGCAGGGACTAGTTCCGGTAGGAATACAGGAAGAGTCTCATGCGCATGCGTGGTCATTCGAAATCCAAGCTTCGCGTGCTTATTCTTCATCTTTCTTGACCGGCCGGCGAGGAGAAAACACGTCGTCAAGCCGTCTCTCCAACATTCCAACTCTGGAGACAGCTCTCTCCAACATTCCATCTATGGAGCCATATAAATAACAACTCAACATCATTGACGGCGTCTCTGCAACCAAAGGGCGAAGTGCTGCTTATTTACTCTGTAAATAAATATTGTGTTTGATAGTTCAGAATCTGTGTTCAGTTGTTTCTTCTACAATTTAATGTACAGAAGCAGGTATACACCTAATGGAGTACAACCCACTTCCTACAAAATCAATGTTTTCTTAAATACTCTACATCTAGGTAAAAAAATTAAAGGTTATAGCTACAATATCACAGCAGGTTGATGAGATTATTTAATCCAAAATAAATAATAGGTTATTTGTCCATAATTAATCATTATCATCATCATTTAACGCCTGCTTCCTGTGCTGGCATGGGTTGGACGGCTTGCCTGAGGAATAGAAAGCCAAGAGGCTGCACCAGGCTCTAATCTGATCTGGCAAGGCTTCTACAGCTGGATGCCCTTCCTAATGCCAACTACACCATAAGTGTAGTGGGTGCTTTATATGTGTCACTGACATGAGAGCCAGTCAGGTGTGGCACTGGCATTGACCACACTTGAATGGTGCTCTACACGTGCCACTGGCACAAGTGCTAGTCAGGTGGCATTGGCATCAGCCACGACTACGATTTGACTTGACTCAAGAGGTCTTCTCAAACACAGCATATTACCCGACGATTGAAAGATACTTTTAAATGGGTCAGTTATGCAACACTGGCATCAGCCATGGCTACAATCTCACTTGGCTTGCCAAGTTTTCTCAAGCACAGCCTATCTTCAAAGATCTCGGTCGCTTGTCATTGCCTCTGTGAGGCCCAACAATCGAAGGACATGCTTCACCACTTCATCCCATGTCTTCTTGAGTTTGCCTTTTCCACATGTTCCCTCCACTGTTAGGGTGTGACACTTCTTCACACAGCTGTCCTCATCCATATGCAACACATGACCATTCCAGTGCAGTTGTCTCTCTGGCACACCACATCTGATGCTTCGTATGTCCAACTTTTCTCTCAGGGCGCTTACACCATCATGTATGCACTAACATTACACACCCAGCAGAGCAAACGAGCATCATTTCTTTCAAGCTTACACATGTCCTCAGCAGTCACAGCCCATATTTCATTGGCATGTAGCATGGCTGTTCACACACATGCATCATATAGTCTACCTTTCATTCTGAGTGAGAGGCATTTGTTACCAGCAGAGTTAGGAGCAAACTTTACCCAGGCTATTCTTATTCTAGCAGCTACGCTCTCAGAGCATCCACCTCTGAAACTGACTTGGTCACCTAGGTAGCAGAAACTATCAACTACTTCTAGATTTTCCCCCTGGCATGTGATGGAATCTGTTTTCTGTACATCTTCGGTGTTTATTGCCCTTGTGCATTTGTCACACACAAAACTATCTTCCCAGTTGACTTAGCTTTGGTACTGCTGCACCACTTATGTGTCCATAACTTACACCGGGTACATCATATGGAGTTTCTACCTACACTTTTTCTACCTTTGTAGCAGTTGACTATGGTGCTGCTACACCAGTCATCAGGCATGACTCCTTCATGTATCACCTAGCTGACTATATGGGTGAGTAGACTATAGCGAGATATTTTAAGCATCTCAGCAGTGATTCCTGATGGACCAAGGAGTTTCCGCTTCCATATCCTTAATTGCTTTTTCTACCAAGGTACTGTCAATTCAAATAGCTGGCAGACTCTCTTTTTCCCATTCATTTTCTTCATTTAGCAACCTTTCATAGCGGCATCTCCAATTTTCTCTCTTTGCAGCCTTATTAAATGCAAGTGAGCCATCATCTATGTGGACACATTTCTCTCTTATGACAACACTGTCTCGCAATATGAAACACTTCAAGTATCTGGCCCTCACAACGCAGAACATTGGCAATTGTTTTCTTATCTGCTTCCCCTCTGGCTAAGAAAACCTGTCTCCTGTTCACTGCTACCATCACTTTTCCAGTCATTCCATGTTTCTTTTCCTTAATGACCCTGTCAACTACGTTGTTCCACCACCACTTTACCTTAGACGGAGAGGGACCTTTGCACCAGCCAC
>JAOPJW010005814.1:64961983-64975815 GCA_027122535.1 Octopus maya
CATCGAAAAATACCTTAGGAATGAGAACCCAGGTTTGAAATTTCCCCAAGACACCTGATGAAGGCTGGAGGGTATATTAGCTGAAACGTCGTGTTTACATCAAACAAGATGAGGACAAATATCTGTTGAATGTAAATAATGTACATAATTCCTCATCTCTTAAATATAGAACTGTATGTGATGGTGTGTTGTTTCTGTTAACTGCAAAAAAATGTGTTATGTGTGTTTTAAAAAATTTTAATTAAATCATTTTTGTGTATAGTCTTCTATGTCTTCATGAACCTGGATATAATGTTGCAGCCTCCACAAGAAACTTATGAAGTTGCTGGGCTGGTGGTGAGACAGCATGTAAGAAAAGGAACCGAGCAATGTACTGCTTCAGGTACTCAGACCTCATTCCAGGTCAAATAATGCTCTTCTTGAGTGTTCCCCATGAACACTCAATATACTTAGTGTGAACAGATGGGTTGACTGGATCAACAAAATGATGACTATTGTTCACTTGATAGTGCGTATAGCCCAGATGTCTAGACCGTTCATATTGTTGCATTACCTTATAGCAGTGCCATATGTTTGTCCCTTGCAATTCGAACAATCTCATGCACGCAGCAGGAGGCCATGTTCGACTAAAAATTCAGTAGAGGCATCATCATTGCCATGGAAACAGAGTATGCCTTTATATAGACTGACATTGCAAGAGTTGCAAAGAGCCATGCTACTGTATCAAGTTTTCAAATTTAAGGGTGTGTAATGGTTGTTGTTGTTGCAAAGAAATATTTATTTGCCGTTACTTAATATAATGCCATGCCTCGATGGGCAGGTGTGATATAATTGAAAGCATACGAGGTTAAAGTTCATTTTGGCCTGTATGTGTGTACATGTTCTTATTGTAGTAGTAAGCCATAGTTAGTGATAGAATGATGTAAGAGAAAAGAAATTGAGCTAGTGAAAGTTATAGAGTTGAGAGAAGTTGTCATAGGTGGCTGATTGTAACCTTCTTTCTCCTTTTGGCTGTGGGCATGACTCTAGTTAGTCTCTGTTCACTAACTGATGGTCACTCTCACTGATTTTGCCTTACCAAATTCTAGTATTTATAACCATGCAGTCAGAAAGAGACATATTGTTGAAACAATAGATTTTGTTGGTGGTACCTGTTATCTCAATTCTAACTTTTGGTGGCCTAGAAGAAGTTAGAAGGGTCAAGTGGCAAAGACATTATTCTGCTTAGCGAAGGCATCTGGCAAATGTAACTGCTGTCACTCACTGAAAATCTATTGTTTTACTGTGAAGAAAAGTGCTGTTGAACTGTTAAGTGAAATTTGGTGATCGAGAATCGAATCCACACTATACCTGCATGAAGTTCACTACAGGTGTAAATGAAATGTGAATAAATATTAGTGTGAATCGTGATTTTTTCACTTATGTGATATTTGTAGGGTAATCTTTTATTTTGTACTTGAAGGCGATGGCATTCAGTAAATTCCGTAAATTTACCGAACTAGCATTTAATACTCATATTCCTATCATTTATGTGGAGAATTGCAAATATGGAATATAAAGATAACTCACTTTCATAGAATTTTTATCAATACCTTTCCATAAATGTTTTTCTTGCACATGCCCCCCCACACACACACACCTGCAGGTGGATACACACCTGCAGGTGGATACACACCTGCAGGTGGATACACATGAACGAAGTCCTATGAAGTTTTTATTTTTTCTGAATAAAGAACACAAACATATTGAATATTGTGTTTGTTTCTATCAGGACCATTTACCTTTAATGCAAAACCAACATATACTACAGGTATGTAAAACATGTTTCTGTGTATTTTCTCTGTTCATTTGCATGTGCAAACACAAACACACAAGCCATTCATCTTCACTTTTAGACAGCGGGATGGGGTGGTGAGGGGTGTATGAATCAGTTTTGAAGTCACCTCATAGAAAATTTGAAATTAATTATTATCTTTTCCCCACATTCTTAATCTCCATATTTTTCCACATAGACTGAAAAAAAAAAATTTGAAAACATGGTTTTTGGCATATTCAGAATCACTGTCATCAAAAACATATGCATCTGCTGAAAAAATTTCAAAAACAAAAAAGGTCGATTTTTTTTATGCCAATGTACTTATAAACATTAACCATATTTTTTGTTACATTAAAATATCTAGCAGTGTAGAGCACAGCCTAGTCACCTGTATAGTTAGTTAGGTTATTCAGGAAGGCACCATCAATAATTACTAGTGTAGTAGTATTATAGTTAGCTGCTACAAGGGTAAAGGTGATGCCTTAGGTATCAAGCTGCTAAAGTTACTGAGAGAGTTATAGCTCAATTGATTAGGAACAGAATTAAACTAGTTGAGATGCCATTTTCCTAGTGAGACAGTTGCAGGAAAAGTATTTGGCCAAAAGTAAGCCATTGTACTTAGCTTTTGTTGACCTGGAGAAAATTTTTGACAGAGTCCCCCACCCTGTTATCTAGTGGTCTCTAAAGAAGTTAAGGGTAGAAGAATGACTTGTTAGAGCTGTACAAGCCATGTACAGTAGTACTGTCAGAGAGTTGGCCATGAATACAGTGATGAATTTAGCATACAAGTAGGGGTTCATCAAGGCTTGGTTCTCAGCCCACTCTTATTGATTATAGTCCTCCATGTCGTAACAGAAATTCAAAACTGGATGCCCATGGTAGTTACTATATGCTGATGACTGCACTTTTATTACAGAATCTGTAGCAGAATTGGAGAAGAAATTCCAGGTATGGAAGCATAACCTGGAATCAACAGGCCTTAAAGTTAACCTAGCAAAGTTATTGTTAGTAAGAAAGAAGATAAGACTCTCTTTCCATCAAGTAAATGGCCCTGCCCAATATGCAGGAAAGGAGTTGGAAGTAATTCCATTTGTTGCATCTAGTGTAAGCTATGGACACATAAGAGGTACAGTAGAATTACAGGTAGCTTAACAGATAAAGTCATCTTTGTATGTGGCAGATGTACAGGAACAATAAGCACTAAGAGCACATGGGACTTGGAGTCTCTCAAACATCCAGGAGGCTCTCTTGAGATTGTAGATAGTTTCTGTTGCCTAGGTGACCAAATTAGCAATGGTGGAGGATGCTCTGAAGGTATTGTTTCTAGAGTAAGAATAGGATGGAGGAAATTGAGAGAACTATTACCTCTTTTGGCAACAAAAGGACTCTCTCTCAGAGTGAAAGGTAGACTGTGTGATGCTTGTGTGTAAATGGCTATACTCCATGGTAGTGCGATATAGGCTCTGAATGTAGAAGACATGATAGACTGGAGAGAAATGAAGGCAGTATGCTCCATTGGATGTGCAACATCAATGCACATGTATGACAAAGGGAAAACATTGAGTGAAAAGGAAGAATCAAATGCAGCATGCAAGAGAGAAGACTGTGTTTAGTTTGGACATGCAACGCATATGAATGAGACAGCTGTATAAAGAAGTACTGATCACTGGAAGTGGATGGTACCTATGGAAGAGGAAGACATGAGATGAAGTGATGAGGACTGATCTTAGGATGTTGGATCTCATGGAGGAAATGACAACAGACCAAGAGGACCTATCCACATCAGCGAAACTGAGTTCTAGAAGTGCTGTGTTCCACCCACACAACAAGAAAACTTTTCACACACCCTACCCCAATAAACCAAATTACATCTCTTCCTCACATCTCTTTCTTGCACTCATGGCTCTGCTCACTGTATCATTGCTATCCGGTATCCCCCCCACTCCACTCAATATATCCAGGTTTTCACCACTCACTACATTCCCCACCTCCACTCTCTACTCATGCTTCTTTGGCAATGCCCTGCATACCTCAAGGGTATGCCCTGGCACTTGCCACCACCTATCTCTCTCTTCTTTAATTCTACCATCTCATTTATATTCTGATCAAAGTACGCCACTGATGGGTTTTTCTACCCAGATCTGGGTTTTTTGGAGCAATGATGGATTTATGGGTTTTAATTTCTAAATTCACATTAAATCTTGGTTTTTAAGTTAATTTTGGCTGCAAACTTATCTTTTAAAGAGAATTCAGTGTCATACTCTTTGTATGTAATATGTACCAAAGTTGCACCTCTCCTAATACTTTGTAAACTTTCTATATATTATCCATAATCATCTCGCGTAATGAATTTATCGATCCAAACATTGTATGTGACATAATTACCAAGCATATGCGTTCATTATTTGTTTATATTTGTATCATACCTGGGAACTACAAGTTACAATGTGTTGGTGGCCACTTGTACACTTGTCTGAAACTCTGACACCGCCAGTTGACAGCTTGACTGTGTTGATGGTGTACGCTTTGATTGTTGCTCACAATTTAAAATCTGTTTAACAACATTTTGAGTGTGTGTTTTTGTTTTGTAACCCTTTGCGAAGTAATGGCATACAATAGTGTGTCCAAGAAGAGGAAGTGGTACACCCAAAATTTCAAGAAGTTGTGGTTAGAGGATGCTAAGCTTAAAGATTGGTTACGGCAAGATGATAAAAATGTTGACACCTGCTACTGTGTTTGTTGCAAAAATGCTAACAAATCAATGCTGTTAGCTCATAAAAACACTGCCAAACCAAGAAAGCTTCTGATTGTGCAAAATCTGCTATTAAACTAGATTCATTTATTGTTAAAAAAACAGATGATTCATTAAATGAAAAAGTAGCTATGGCAAACTTGCTACTAACAGGTTATGTTGCTGAACATCACATACCTTTTGTCTATATAAATAACTTAGCTGAAATTTGTTAAAAGGCCTTTCCCAATAGTGAAATAGTTAAAAATCTACAAATAAAAAAAATCAAAATTAACATACATTATACAAGATGGAATTGCACATTATGAACAAAATGAAATCTTGGAAATTCTCAAGAAACAAAAATTTTCATTACTGATAGATGAGAGTACAGACATCTCAGTGACATAAATCTTAGCAGCAGTTGTTCACTTTTTTGATGAACAATCGCTTAATGTCAAGGATGCTCTTCTGGATGCAATTGTAGTAGAAAATGTCTCATCTCAGGGTTTGTATCTATGAGCAACATACTTGGATTTACTGGCGGTAACTGCTCAACAATGTTGGGTAACAAGAGTGGGTTTCAAAAGTTATTGAGAAATGATATTCCAACTATTTACAATAGACTGTGTTTGCCATTTGTTTGCACTTTGTTCAAGTCATGCAGTGAAGGTGTTACCTTTGTATCTCAAGTCCTTTTTAAAGGGCTTAACTTTTTACTTTTCTCAAAGTAGCAAATGTCAAAATGACTTCAATATGATACAGTGTGTTGATACAAAAGAAAACAAGATTCCAAAGCTTTTGCAAACTAGATGGTTGTTATGTGAAAATGTAATTAACGTGGAATGCCCTTGTACTTTATTTTCAGTCAGAGACTAAAGTAGAAAAAGTGGACGGAGCAAAAAGGATCTATGATGATTAACCAAGGGTTGAAGCACATGCTGCTCTTCTTACATTATATATTAAAGAAAGTAAATGCTCTTAATGTTGAGTTTCAATCGGAACACTTTTGACTGCATCTGTTGCATATACTTGTATCCAGTGAATATAAAAATATCCTTAGTTGCTTTATAAAAGCATCAATTTTTCCAATCAGTTTTGAATCTAGCTAGATTCAAAACTGATTGGAAAAATTTTTTGATAGAATTATGCTCTCAAATAAAATGCGCTTTCCTCTTGATGAAGCTGGAGTGTTTGCCATCTTAGAAATACTTGATCCAAAAGTAGCGCACAATCTCACTAACTCTCCCCAGTCGATAATTCCCTTGGCATCAAACTTTCCAGTAATTGCACCAGAAAATACACTTGATGAACTAGATGATGAGTGGAGATTATTTCAGAAATATAAAGATGTTCCTCAAAAAGCATCCCTGAATTCTGGTATTCCATACGCAATCTTAAAGACGGGCTTGACCACACTAAATACGAGAGGCTGTCGCAATTAATGACTAATTTGCCGGTGTTACCTCATTCATCAGTGTGTGTGGAGTGCATATTTTCCCAAGTAAATTACACAATGACAAAGTTCACTAATAGGTTGAAGGCCGAAACAATCGCCGATCATCTACTTGTTAAACAAGTAATTACAAGAAAGGGAATGTCATGCATTTCTTGCAAGCCAAACACTAAACTTATTAAAGATGTAGTGGATGGGTCTTGTCATCATAGATATACGAGTAGATTGAACTTCAAAAAGGAAGAAAATGAGTCTATCACCGTTGAAGGAGTGAATGAAGATGATGTGGATATGTACGAAATTGACAATTAGTTGCCATATGATATAAAGTAAGTATCAAATTCTGCATTCATTTTGTCATATAATATATTTTATCATTAAATTACCAATTATATACCTTTTCTCTAACATCTGGGTTTTTGCAGCAAATAATCTGGGTTGTTTTATTATTTGATGAGTGGCAACCCCGTTCTGATCCCCATCCTTTGTGAGTATGCCCAGCACTCTGCCACCATTTCTTGCACTCTTGCTGTCTCCCACTCCTACAGGCTGGGTGACCATGTATCTCCTTTACAGTGGCACACATGTTTCTGTCCTCATTTCTGACCTCCCTCTCTCGTCGAGTAACCTTGTACCTCCTTTACAGCAAGACACCGGTTTCTGTCTCTGTCTCACTATAACCTTTCATCATCTGACACACTACTACCTCCTCTAAGCCCCCCCCCTCTCAAAGGATCTTTGTCTTGCGAGTTACTTGGTGACACTGCCAGTACTCGTGCCACATAAAAAGCATCCAGTCCACACTGTAAAGTGGTTGGCATTTGGAAGGGCATCCAGTTGTAAAAACCATGCCAAGACTCACTTCACCTGCCTATGTTTGTGCTACATAACAAGCACTAAGTCCACTCTGCTGGGTAGTTGGTGTTAGGAATCCAACTATAAAATCCTTGCTAAAACAGACACAGAAGTCTGATGCAGTCTTCTGCCTAGCCAGCTTCTGTCAAACTGTCCAACCCATCTCAGCATGGAAGGTGGATGTTAAACAATGATGATGATGTTTATAATTTGATATGTGTGGCACTGACAAAAGTTCCTTAACTGTCTTTCCACCCTTCCTTCCAAGTCCATAATTTCAGAGCTGCCACAGTCAATGAAAAAAAGAACTGATAAAATGATTGAAACGCTGGAGTGACAGCATGCAGATTATGTGCTGAGTGCAAGAGGTAAGAGGAAATGGAACCTCCTAAATTCCTTGCAAGTTAGAAACAAATTTTTTTGAGTAGGCAGCAATGATGGGGTGGATGTTGTGGACTTCTTTTGGTAGAAAAATGGGTAGATAAGGTAATTGAGGTATTCAGAATGTGTGATAGTAGAGTTAAGATGAGACTAATCTGAAATATTTTAACAGTTACGTTTATGTCTGCCCCTAGGCTCCACAGTCTGGGCTGGCAGATAATCAGAAGGACTAACTTTATGAAGTCCTCTTGTAGACTACCTCAATGACAAATGACAGAAAGTTGTTTATTGTGGGTGGTAGCTTCAGTGGACATGTTGGGCAGCACTCCCATGAATTTATTACTATTGTGTATGGAGTTACAGCTTTGGCTCTAGAAATAAGGAGGGAACAACGCTGTCTGAGTTTCTGTGATGCAAATGATCTGCAACACTGACTTCAGGAAACCAGCCAACCACCTGGTTACCTACTGATCTGGTGGATATATAAGATTGATTACATTCTCATCAGACAGATGCTTGTAAATTCAAAATCTTACCCTGGTGAAGAATGTACAATCCATCATAGGTTAGTCGTTAGTGACTTCAGAATTAGAGCTGAAAGGACTCATGGAAACAAACCAGTCTGGAAAAGGAAGTAGAAGCTCAAAGATCCAACAAACTGATATAAATTTGGAAATATTCTATTTAAAGGTGGAAGCATCTGATAATGATAAGGAATTGGAAGCATATAGCTTAAAGGACCACTGAAAGTTCCTGCAGGGCAAACTACTGAGGGCTACATACTAGATCTGTGGCTGGTGCAAAATCCTGGTCAGGCCAAGGGTGACACTGTAGTGGAACAAAGAGGTAGACAGTGCTATAAAAGCAAGGAGACAGGCGTGGAAAAATGATGGAAGCAGAGAATTGTATTAAGTAGCCAGAAGGGAAGCTAGGCAACAGGTTTACATAGTGAACGAAGAAACAGAAAGTAGATATGCCAATGTTATACACTGTGGGGATCAGAGGTGTGAGATGTTCCAGATTGCAAAGCAGTGTATCAGATTAGAGGCATTGTGGGTGAGAGAAGCATGCAAATGGGTAATGGTATGCTTGCATGTAGTGGTTCTAAAAAGAAAGAGACATGAAAGTGTCACTGTGAAAGGTTGCTAAATGTAATGATTGCACAGGAAAAGAGAGTCTTCTTGTGGATTCAACTTAGGAGCTGCCCTCAGAGTTGACAGCAGTATGATAGATAAAGCAATTGAGGATATGAAGATAGGGCAAGCCCCTGGAAACCATCAGGAATCACTGCTGAGATGCTTAAAATATTTGGTAGTGTAAGATACAGCCTAGTCACTCATATTATCAATCAGTTGGTAAAGGAAGGGTTCATACAAATGTAGCAGCATTATAGTTAACTGCTACAAGGGTAACAATTACAGTGGTACCAAGCAACTGGACCAGGCCATGAAAGTTACAGAGCAAGTTATAGCTCAATTGATTAAGAACAGAATTAGACTAGATGAGATGCAGTTTGGGTTTTGTGCTAAGGTGAAATACTACAGATGCTATCAGCAGAAGTATCTAGCTAATAGTAAACCATTGTACTTGGCATTCATTGATACAGACTCTCACTATTATCCCTAAAGAAGTTAGGAGTAACCAAATGGCTTGTTAGAGCCATAAAAGCCATGTATGTATGTATGCTTCTCTCACCCACAATGCCTCTAATCTGATACACTGCTCTGCAATCCAAAACACCTCACACCTCTGATCCCCAGTGTATAACATTGGTATATCTACTTTCTGCTTCTTCTTTCATTATGTAAACCTGTTGCCTAGCTTCCCTTCTGGCTCCTCGATATACTGTCAGTAGGGTGAGAGTCAGCCGTGAGTAATGTAATGAATTTAGTGTACTCAGTTGTCTCTTATTCATCATAATCTTCTAGGCCGTAACAGAGGAATTTAAGACTGGCTGCCCCTGAGAACTACTATATGATGATGCCCTTGCTCTTATAATGAAATCTGTTGCAGAAATAGAAAAGAAATTCCAGGTATGGAAGCAAACACTTAAAAGCCTTAAAGTTAACCCAGCAAAGACCAAAGTTGTTAACAAGGAAATGAATAAAACCCCCTTTCCATCAGATAAATGGCCCTGCTTAATATGAAAGAAAGGTGTTGGAAGGAATTCCATTCATTGGACCCAATACAAGCTATAGACACATGAGATGTGCAGTGGAATCACAGGTATGTTAACAGATAAAGTCATCTTTGTATGTGGCAGATGCACAGGAACAATTAGCACTAAGGACACATGGGAATTAGGTTTTCTCAAATGTCCAGGAAGCTCCTTAGAGGTTGTGGATAATTTCTGTTGCCTAGGTGACCAAATTAGCAGTGGAGGAGGATTTTCTGAACATATAATTACTAGAATAAGAATAGGATGGTGAAAGTTCAGAGCTATTACTCTGTTGGCAAATGTGTTGAAAGAAAAGTTGGACATAAGAAAAATCAGATGTAGCATGTATGAGAGAAGACTATAATGATTTGGATATGAAGACAGCTGTATAAAATGCTGATCATGGAACCTGTGGGAGAGTAAGACCAAGGAAGATATGAGATGAAGGAATGAGAGCCAATCTCTAGATGTTGAGCCTAATGGAGATGACAATGGACTGAGATGTCTGGTGATAGGAGGTTCTTAAGACACCTTCACCTCAGCAAAACAGTTCCAGAAACACTGTGTATTCCACCCACATGTAACATTAATTCACCCCCACCCATTTCTTTAAGCACTATGCTTGATTCTCCTTCTTTCTCCTCCAACTTTGTCATCTCTTTCTCTTGCCCTTCCCCTTGCTACCTACTATATTATTGTCATCCTGTCATACCTCTATATATTCATGTTCACTACTCACTACATTTCCCTTCTCCCCTCTCCCCCTTTGCACTCTCATGAACTCCCTGCTCACTCATCCTGTCCAATCCTCTGTATCACTCACATTCACCTACCTTGAGGGTATTCCTGGTACATCGCCATCATCTTGCTCTTTTGCTCTCCGATTGGAATAACCATGTATCTCCTCTACAGCAAGATTCCTGTTTCTGTCCCTCTGTCATACTTAACCTCTCATCACCTGGCACAAAGCCACCTCCCTCAATACCACTCCTCCTCTCAGTGAAGGAATATTTGTCTTACAAGTTACTTGGTAACCTCACTGCTGCTGGTGCTACATAAAAAAACACTGAGTACACGCTGTAAAGTGGTTGGCATTTGGAAAGGTGTTCAGCCATAGAAACCATACCAAAGCTGACTAGAGCTTGGCACAGTTCTCTAGCTCCTACCAAATTGTCCATGCTATGCCAGCATGAAATGGAAAACACATCAGATGATGATGGTGATGTATGTATGCATGTATATGTGTTAAAATTTTATTATACTTTGTTGTTTAGCTTTAGGTCAACTTTCATCACACAAACTATGAATGAAGTTATTTCAGCTATGATCGTCTCAACTTTTAAGGCTATGTAGGACAACACATGTCAAAGCATGTTATTTTATGTTGCTCTTGTCTATTCTACTGTGATGAATATCAGCCAAGTGCAGGCTTCTCTCCTTCCTGCTGTAACATCATTGACACTTTGCAGCCAATTCCACACTGCACACACTCAATAAACCTCCTCCAAAACTATCCATCCCTTTCCACTGTACCAATCTTGCCACCATGAATATATACCAAGTATGAAAGCACTTTAATCACTTCAAACTTGATAATGTCCCTCCTGTTACCTTCTTACACTACACTCCAGAGGGGTGTATTATTGAGGCTTATGTTATTGAACCTTTCTCTGATCACTCTCCTCATTCTACCAATTCTGGTGTGCCCTAGGATTTGGTTTTATCCCCAATACTCTTTCTCCAGTATATTGACTTACCATCACCTTCAATAATACTTCTATGCAGAAAATGCTGTCCTTTATTCCTTCTTACCCGTCTACACCTAAAACATCATCCACTATGTAATATAGAAAACACTAAATCTGCACTGACTCTATGAACAAAGATCTTGAAAACATCCCTGAATGATACTATGCCACTTTTGTCTCCATCAGTAAAAAGACACAAGAAAACATTAACACATCCACTCTAAACATGAACATCAGGTAACTAGAGTAATTCTTGTGATTATTACAAAAGTTCTGCTTCACTATCACGAGAGATTTCTCCTAACACACATCTTTGACATAACAAGATCAAGACCATGTTTGGATGATGTTTAGAAGCAGAAAGTTAAAGAGCAATAAAAGGTGGCATTTTCTGCATAGAAGTAAGTATTAATAAAGTTAATAGCAAGTAGATTGTTTGATGCATTGGAAGAAGAATTTTGGAGATAAAATCAAACCCAAGAGCATACCAGAGTTAATAGAGTGTGGAAGAGGTCAGAGAAAACATCAACAGCACATGTCACCTTTGTTGAGGTACTCCCGACTCACATATTTCTCTTCCTTTTTTCATTTGTATTGTGTTTATCCAATCTTTGCTCTCCTGACTAGACTCTGACTAACCACTACACTGACTTCTTCCTAGAACCCCATCCCTCAGGAACTCCCACTCTGCACACATTCCAATCATCATCTTAAGCAGAACATTGTCAACATCAATCTCATCAGTCTCAGAGGTGCTGCAAAGATCATGAGGACTGTCTCTTCCCTCCCACAACAAACCAATAAAAAGAAAGAAGGTAACAAAAGAAAAACTTGCATTGATAAGAGAATGAACATTTGCAGAACTGTTGAAACCTTATCTGTTCTAAGTTTATGCACTAGACCTTTGTCAGCCAATTTCAGAGTAATGTCTCTTCAGCTATGAAGCTTCTAAGTTCCAACAAGACACAAGGACACAAGAACTGTGTCAAGTCCAACAGGAAACGGTGTTTCCTAGGGCTAAATAACAGTAGCATTCTTCCCTTTTATGGGACTGTCACATTAAGTTGACATGCTATTACCACTGGATTTGTTCTGTTCACTGATTAGTTATGAGCTTCTAGCCTGATTTGGCTTGGCTTCTATGACTGAAATTTGCTGTGAATGCTTATCTTAAACCAGATTCAAGGCTGCATGTGATCACTGTGGGTACTATGAAATGAACAGAGAACATTTGTAGCTTTAAGCTTAGCCAGAGTACAGTAAACTGTTTCCTGTACATACCCTGTATCAGCAAGCAATAACATTTTGTCATGATGATTTCATAACTCTAGTATAAATCTACCATAATCTGTAATGAAAAATAAATAAATCAATGTTGTATACATTAGCTCTTAATGCACAATACTTATTAAGTTATAGAATTTAAAACGATCTCAATTCAGCTGCCTGGCTCTGTGGAGTTACATTGTTTATAATTTATAGGATCAGCCCCACTGGGATCCTGTTTCTTATTTTCCACAATGACATTATTTGGCATAAGTAAAAAGTAGTAGTTTCAATTGTGAAATAAAATAAAACTTGGCTGCATTCATTTGATTCACTTGAAACATATTTCTGTACTCGGGTGGCATTCTCTGTGGAATTGAAAATCAAACAAAAGGCAGTATTTGAAATATTTCAATACTAAAAAGAAAAAAACGTTTATTGATAATGATCACAGTAGTAATTTCTCCTGTAAGTACAAGGTCATAAACTGCTGGGGAAGCATATGATATAACTGGTACTACTTGATCTCATATGGATTAATGGTAAGCAAAACATCCTGTAGCAATTTGAATTGTGTGTGCGTTTGTGTATAGACAGGTTGTTTGAGCTAAAAGTCGATAGTTTGTCCATCTCTCTCTCCTGCCTTAGTCTTTCAACACTTGGCATAAAGCCATCTTCCCAACTCAGATACTACCTTCTTAATCTGTGGTGGAATCTTTTCCAGTTTCCCTGTTCTTTTCCTGTCTTGAAAGTTACTTTGCAAACCCACTAGTGCTGGTGGCTCAAAAAGAACACCCAGTACCCACTGTAAAGTGGTTGGTTTTAGAAAGGGCTTCTATCCATACCATAGCAAAGCTGACGCAACCTTGTGGCTCACTGGATCTTGTTAAAACCATTCAACAATGATATTTACAGTTACAGAAACTAGTTGATCTGTGTTATTCAAAGCATATATATTCAAAGCATATATATATATATTCTTTTACTTGTTTCAGTCATTTGACTGTGGCCATGCTGGGGCATTGCCTTAAAGGGTATTAGAAGAAATCGACCCCAAAACTTATTCTTTGTAAGCCTAGTACTTATTTTATTGGTCTCTTTTGCTGAACTGCTACATTACAGGTATATAAACACACCATCATCGATTGTCAAGCGATGATTGGTGAGGAGGTGGAGTGGGGATAAACGCACACATGCACACACACACATACATGATGGGCTTCTTCCAGTTTCCATCTACCAAATTCACTCACAAGGTTTTGGTCAGCCCGAGGCTATAGTAGAAGACACTTGCCCAAGGTGCCACACAGCAGTGGGACTGAACCTGGAACCATGTGGTTGGGAAGCAAGCTTCTAAGCACACAGCTACCCGCTACACCTATATATATATGTATATATTTATCATCATCAGGAAGATGTAC
>JAOPJW010005814.1:65112817-65123711 GCA_027122535.1 Octopus maya
CAAAACAACTCTTTTATGGAGAGTTAGCTAAAGGAGAACAACCTCCACATAAACCAAAAAAGAGGTATAAAGACTTGAAGACTTCCTTGAGAGATGCTAGCATCTCTCCTGACACATGGTGGGGAGGTACAGCTATTTACCGTAGCAGATGGAGAAGGATTGTGCATGAGGGGACAGCTACTTTTGAGAAATCTTGAGGTGTGCATGAGAAAGTAAGGAGGGATGTCAGGAAGGGCATTGCTGTTGCACTTCCAGACAGTAAGGTTCTTCTTATGACACTGACATGCAGTGTCTGTGCAAGACCCTGCCTCAGTAAAGCTGGACTCAAGAGTCATCTTCATAGTCATAAAGCGAGACTGATGATCGACTACCAGGCCGCTGGTGGTGTTGCTATACACCATACTAATCATACCTGTCAGGTACGTGGAAGGGAGTATGATTCAGTATGACTTAAACGATATGCAAAGGTACATGAAGCCCAATTACAACTACAGCCAGCTATTGCTAGTAAAAGTTTTAGCTGCCAATTCTGTATAAGACATTGTAGATCTTTGGCTTGGCTAAAAAGTCACATTCGATCACAGCAGCAATTGCCATACTCGATAATGAGGGGGCAGCTATTATATTTATATATATTTGAGTGAAAAGAACTACATCTTGTAAGCTTTTCTCTTGACCTTTTTTCTTCATAGTCTCTTTCTTTTTCCTTTTCTGTCATCACTTTTTTTTTCTTAGTGTTATTCTTTCTAAACCAATCTTTGGTAAATTTGTGTGTGTGTACTTTCTACTGTTTGCTCACTCAACCTCAACCTTTACTATCACTTTTACTTAACCAACTATCAACTTTGCAACTAGTTGTCTGCATGTATTCTTGTATGTGTTTGTGCATGTGTATATCCAAAATGGAACTTCCCTTTCTTTGTTTTTATTTCTAGACAGATCCAAAGCACAGATATGTACCATTCTATTTGGTTATTTTATTATTGACAGTAATCAATTTGAATATAAATAAGAACAAAAACCTTACAAATACAAATATTTACAGAATTAGAAAATATATGTAAATCTAAAACAGAAACAAAAAAGCAAATTTTGACCAGGGTTGCATTAAAAAATATATATTAAGATCAACTAGAATTTAAAAAATTGTTTGCAATATAATTTGAATAATTTTCCTAAGATGTACTTAAATCCAGATGGAAAAAAAATTATCCTAAATATAGCAAGTAAGGAAAATATCTTTCCATAATACTAGGTTAACAGGAAAATTAAAATTCTGAAGTGGAAGATATCCTAAGAAACCTTAACCCTTTCAGATTACTTTGTCAAATGTAATGCTTATTTATTCATATTTTTAAAAAAATCAATCCTGTACTATCTTGTAGCTTTGAGATTTCAATGATGTTATTGTTTGTTTTTAGAATTACATTGCAGGGCAAGCCTGAAAGGTTGGATCTAACCAGTTTGAACATAAAACAGGTAGAATATTTGATCATATTTTTCATGTAATAATTCAATTTAAATATTAACTATGCTACCCTCACTCAATCTGAAAGGTTGAATCTGGCTAGTTTGAACATAAAACAGGTAGAATATTTAATCATACTTTTCATGTAATAATTCAATTTAAATATCAACTATGCTACCCTCACCCAATCTAGGAGGTGCTGAAAAGGGCTATAGGAACTTAACCTTCTCACACTAACTACATTAAAATAAATAAATAAAAATAAAATACTCACTTGTGCATCAATGACAAAAATCAAGGCACCACAACCACGAAATATTTTGTCGACATCAAATAGAGTATCAAAGAAATCTATGTGACCAGGCAAATCCCATACTTGGAATTGGACAAATGAACTGTTAGAAATATCTGTGTGAGAGTAATATAGATTGGAAAAGAATGACAACAGTGACAATAATCATAATCATGATCTCAATTATCTCAATTAGCATAAAACTGTTGGTAGTATGTCATATTGTGTTAACTATTTCAGTTGATAGAAATAAACATAACATAATATATTACCAGGAGTTGAAAATTAATGAGTTATGCTCAGGGAAGACAGACACTACATGGTCATACCAGCACATACTGATGCAAGTTGAAAATTGGATATTGCTGGTGAACATAAGACAGGCTACTTGACAAGATCTCTTCCACTTGGATCACTCAGTCATTAGTCTATTACAAATTAAACAATTAAGCTATACAATACTGTACTATGTACAATACTACACAATAGCATACAATATTACAATAGATTCTATTTCATCAATCACAGACTGTTCATTGATACCAATGATAACTATCCATAGACATAATCTCAAACTCTGTAGGCCTCTATACTAGATTCTTGTGATCCAGCTGTATATATCAATATTCAATCCCCTCAAGTTGTCTTTAACCATATCCTTGTATTTCAAATGTGGTCTACTCTGATTTCTTGTACAACTAGCCAGTTATGAATATAGCATTTGTCTTGAAAACTGAGTTTTCTTCATTGTTTGGACATGCAGAGCTACCTGAGGGTTCACTGTACCAATATCTCTTTCATATTAGGGAAAACCCTAGAATAAAAGTGTCCTTGACCTGTCTTGAGTAATATTCATGACTTACCTCAGATGTCTCATTTTGAATACATACAGTTTTATTTACCTGTTTGAAGTGTAACATCCATGATTCCAATCTAGAGTAGATAATACAAATGTTTAGCCCTTCACTCAGACAACTGCATGCCAGTTGTTCCACAGTGGCACTCTCAATCTTCCAAATGCCAACTTGGCTCTATTCATCCTGCAATCTAGTTCCTTACTGATTTTATCATCACAACTGATTGCAATGTCCAGATAGGTAAAGTAACTTGGCTTTGTCAACTTTTATTCAATGTTGATAAGCTTGGTTTATGCAACTTTGTTTAGCTGACAGAGAATTTCCGTCTACAAGATGTTAATTTTCCAGCCAAGTTTTGTGGCTGCACTGCCAAAAGCATCCACCAGTCTCTGCATGTCCTCTGCATGATAAGAAACCAGGGGTCAATCATCAGCAAACAACATTTCTCACTTTAAGATTTATGTAAATCTTAGCTTCGAGATCTTGGCTATATGCATATAACTTCAATGGAGTTATAGAATACCTCCTTGAGTGCTGCTGTCAGACAAAGTGAGAATAATGTTAGCATAGCACAGAGTCAGTTCTGCTTGAATTCCACTATAAGATTAAATTGTGCAGAGCTGGTGTTCAACTGCATAACTCAAGCTGTCAGGAACTCAATCAGACAAGTGAATTTTCTACCTTCCACATGCTCAATTGGTTTACTGTGTTGAATACCTTCATGAAGTCAAATAAAATCAGAGTCATTAGTCCCAGCAGAAGTATGGAAAATGGTGGACAGTATACCATTAGATGTCTCCACCAGATGATGTTGGTGATGTCCCATATGACTGGAAGGAT
The DNA here is from genome assembly GCA_027122535.1 of Octopus maya. Taxonomy (NCBI): domain Eukaryota; kingdom Metazoa; phylum Mollusca; class Cephalopoda; order Octopoda; family Octopodidae; genus Octopus; species Octopus maya. The sequence goes on from JAOPJW010005814.1 coordinate 65,116,275, forward strand.
GCTAGCATCATCCCCATATTTAAGAAGCACAACAAGAATGACTGCAGGAACTATTGAAGGATTTCATTACTTGCTATAATTTTCCAAATTGTAGAAAACAAATTCTGGAAAATTTTTGCAAAATTGTTGATCATTTTTTTCTATTCCGCATATTTCTATTGGATCTGATATAGACAGATAATCTAGTTCATTGTACTTCTTCTGAACACACACTGAATTTGAAGTAGGACTATAGCAATTTTCTTGCTCAGTTTAACGATCAATAATTTTGCAAAAATGTTGAGCTACGTGGCATAGAATCCCTTCTAATGGGAATTCCCAAACTTATCATCTGGTCACTAAGAGCAACTGGTTTCTGGTCTGATTTAGCCGCAACACTGTCCATAATGGCAAAGTCAACATCATACGTATATCTTTAATCTAATGGGTTGGTTACCAATGTTATAGGTTGTCACTAAAGTAACGGGTTCAAAATTGTAACATGTTTGAATGTAATGTGTTGGAATATAACAATGTCACAGTATAATGTGGAATGAAGTGTATGTAGAAATAAATGTCAGAAGGCATGTTTTGTTTATGAAGCATAGTAATTTATTTAGGATTGTTGATAAATACTAAACAAAGAATTGATTTTTATCTTTGTATGTGAATGCTAAAAACTGTAGAGCATTGGAAGAATGAGAGAGATGTAGCGAGACATGAATGAATTTTGCATGACTTACTAAGTATGGTAGCTTATATGCTTCAGAATGATTATAGATACAAGTCAAAATGAGTTGTGCAGTGTTGATAGCGAACAATGTAAAACATGCATAGCAGAAAGAGTGATGTTGCCACTAGGGCCATCAAATCCGCAACTGATTTAGCTCTTTGAAAAACGTGTATACTGCTGGGCAGAAGTAGCCACATATATCCTTCCACAGCCAGCTCTAATTGGATGAAATGGGCATAGCACAACTGAGCTATGCCACTATGACAAAATAGTGCTTTCATGTCTCACTACACTACCCCACTGCAGACTGAAAGTCGTTACAAACAAGCAGGAAGAATGAAAAATGCAAAGTAAAGGCAAAATATTCACACAAAGGCAAAAGAAAAAATACATTGCATACATGAAAAGTTAACAAACGTTCAAATACTGGAAAAAAGAAAACATTATGAATATATAAAGAAAAAATGCAAGACAATAATAGGCATTAAAGGTCAATTCATATGAAAATAGTTTTACACAGCTCCTTGGGTCAATGAACATGACGACCACTGTGGGCTGTTGTGATGCATGTTAGTGAAGGTAGGGGAGGTGTGTGTGTAACAGTGTGTGTGTGTGGGGGGGGCTCCAGGGTATAAGCATCTGTGAAGGCCTTTTTTAGTCTATCTATGGGAACTGTGTCTCTAGACCCATTATAGTCAATAGTAAAATGTTTGTCTGAGCATGCCAGCATGCAATAAGGTCTAGAGTAAGGTGGAGTGAGAGGACTTCTGTGTCATTTCTAATGAAAACATGGATCCACAAGGCAATGTCCCTCAGGACTGAAAGTTTAATGGCTTGGTGCAGGACTTGAAAGTTCGCATGTAGGCAGTTCACATAGAGTGCAGGATCCTGACTAGAAAGATTGACTGGGGCAAGTATCTGCCCAGGCAAAGACAAAGAGCACCTTACAAAATCTCAACTGGGGAGAATCCAAGGTCCTCCTTAAATGAAGTCTGGATGCCAAGGAGTACTTTGAGGAGGTACTCGTTCCATTCCAGCATTGAGTATCAGGATAGGCACAAAATGCGACTTTCAACTGGTGATGGAAGTGCTCCACCATTACATTAGATGCAGGATGATAACTGGTAGTTCGAGTCCATTGAGCACCGATGATTTTTGTGAACTCCCCAAAAAAAAAAAAAGGTGAGATTCAAAGTGTCTACCATAGTCTGTAGTAATGAGGGTAGGAACACCGTAACATGATATCCATCCTGATACCAGGGCTTGCACTATAGGTTCAGCAGAAATATCACTTAGCGGAATGGCTTCAGGTAATATGAATGTGGCAGAAACGCACATCAAGAGTACTAAAAGTGCCAAAAGGGGCACAGATGTGTTTATGCACCTTCGACTTCTGGCATTGAAGGCAAGATCGAGTCCATTCAGTAATATCGTGTCTCAGAAGAATTTAGCCATTATGATGAGCTTTACTGAGGCCAAGACTCCAGGGTGAGAAAGACTGTGCAAAGCTTCCAATACAGCTCAACAATGGGTTCCTGGGATGAAAGGATTACACGAATCCATTGACACATCACACAAGATCTGCATGTCAACAGTTGGTAGAGGCAGGTATTTGAATTTGCATGTTACAAATTCAGGAGATGTGTCAAGTGAGTCCAGAGGATAAAACAGTCAGGTTGATTTCAGAAGTAGATAACAAAGAATTCACTGGAAGGTGGGAAAATGCATCTGCAGCAGTGTTCTGAGCTCCAGAGATGTGCTGGATGTCACTGGTAAATTGAGATATGAAATCCAGGTGTCTAGTCTACCTCAGTGAATACTTCTCAGGCTTGGATCATAAGGCAAAAGTAAGAGGCTTATGATCAGTATAGATGATAAAGTTCCTCCCTTCAAGGGTATGCTGGAAATGCTTTACCGAAAGATAGATCACTAACAATTTGCGACCAAAGAGGCTGTAACAAGTCTTGGCAGGTTTCAGCTGCTGAGAGAAAAAGGCAAGAGGTTGCAGGTGTCCTTCATGAAACTGTTGTAAAATGGCGCCAACAGCTGTGTTCGATGCATCAACCACAAGCGAAAGCTTTGCATTGAAGACAGGATGTACGAGGAAAGATGCTTTAGCAAGTTCGTGTTTAACAGTATCAAAAGCTTCCATCTGAGCCAGAGTCAATACAATAACTTCATTCTTCTTATGACAATACTTTAAGAGCTCAATAAGAGGAGACAGAGGCCCAGCACAGCAAGAAATGAAACGTCTATAAAGATTTAGCAATCCAAGGCAGGCGAAGGGAAGGAGAAGGAGGAAGGTTCTCAATAGCCCACACCTTTTCTGGAAGAGGTTGAATATCCTCTTTGTCAATAATACGGCCAAGAAACACAAGAGAGGATGTGCCAAAAACACATTTAACAGGGTTAATCTGAACTTGAAATTGGTTTAGATGCTGGAAGAGCAGCTTTAAATGATGAACATGCTCTGCAGCTGAAGAACTGGCAATAAAGAGATCATCGATATATGCATAGACAAAGTCCAGTCCACAAATGACTTCATCTATGAACTGCTGAAATGTGCTGGCAGCATTGTGAAGGCCAAATGGCAAAGTCAAGAATTCAAAGAGCTAAATGGGGTTGTAACTGCAGTCTTCAGAACATCCTCAGGGTGAACAGGCATTTGGTGATAAGCCCTCATGAGATCGAGCTTGGAAAACACAGTACATTCAAGCAGTGGAGAAGCAAAATCCTGTAGAAGAGAAATTGGAAACCTATCAAGAGTGGTGATAGCATTAAGACATCTAACATTTAATGTAGGTCTCCAATCACCAGAGCTCTTGGGGACCATGTGCAGGGGTGAGGCCCATTGGCTTGTGGAAGGGCGGATAATCTCGAGCTCCAGTATGTGATCAAATTCTGCCTTTACTGCTTTGAGCATCTCCAGAGGCAGATGACGAGGACATGAAAACACTAGAGCACCATCCATAGAAATGAAATATTTCATTGAGTGAGTAGGATTATTCACCTGGAATCTCAGGTTGGTGAGCTCTGGGTAAGAGCTTAAAAGCAATATAAGTTTCCAGACGCTGCAGTAAAGAATGTCGGGATAACCAATGAAATACTCAATTTTTGCCCCAAAATAGAAAAGTCTATAGTGCTGTCCAAAAGCCACTGCTTCTGAACATAAGAGAATAGTGGTGGAGAAAATCCACATCAAGGGTTGGGTAAGGCTGGTCAGCTATGATGAAAATCCATTTAAAATTACAACGCAGAGCCAAATCCGAAGAAAGAGAGACTTGCCAGTACATCAGAATAGGTGAGTGGTTCACTGCTTGCAAAAGGAGGTTTATCTTTAATGAATTTTACTGGCCAAATACTGCAGCCAGCACCAGGATTGACAAGGAAAAGTTGGTGCAATAAGTCCTCAACAAAAAATGCATGAGTACGAGGGTACAAACTATGAGCAGCTGTCATGCTCAGTGTCCTAAGGTAGTGTTTCCCTGACTCACATGAGAACACGGTTAAATGCATTTATGGGCAGCATCGCCAAAACGTTTATGATACCAGCAGAATGTTGAAGAAGCACGAGAAAAAGAATGCCATGTAAGAGAGGATGAACGACTGAATGATCTTCGGTGTGCAAAATTCTGCACAGCACATAATCTCTTCACCTTTTAGTTAAATCAAGAATGGCTTGTAGAGTCGTCGATTGCATCGAATCAGCCTCAGGAGAAGTAGCTGCTACTGTAGAAGGAGAAGAAAACAACAGCATCTCTGTTGCCGGTGTATCTTAATATTTTATCAGCTGAAGAAACCAACTGATCTACTGAACTGACCTCCATCGTAGGAGCAAGGATGACCTGCACATTTGATGGCAAACAAGAGAAGAAAAACTGTTTAATCATGGAGTTGTCCTCAAATGATCCCTCAGTAACTTCTTGCATCCTGCGTAGGAGTTGGCTTGGCATCCAGTCATCCATGTGTTCATCATTAACCAACTACAAAAGTGTTTCTCTGCTGAAAGAGACATTCTACAGAGAACTTTATTCTTTATTGAAAAATAAGATGTATCCTTAGGTGGGTCTGTTATAAGATCCTTCAAATGAACAGCTAATGAAGAAGGGATGGCACTCAGTAAAACATGTAGCTGTTGCTGCCCCAAGTTAATATCGTTTGCAGTAAAGTATGACACTATTTGCACAAACCCAGCTCTTACATATCCATTGAACGCTGGTAACAAAGAGTGATTCATACTGGTGAAGAAATGTAGTATGTATGAATTAATAAAATGTTGTGAGCACAGTACTCAAAGAAAAGAAATATTAATCCTCAGTGATTTGTTCTATTCTCCTCTCAATTGACTGTAAAACAAACCCAAAATGAAGCAGGATCAAAATTTTTTTACAAATGGCAGTGAACGGGAAAAATCAAGCCAAAGTGAGGTGAGACATGCGCTTAGGCACCATGAGGTTACGCATGAAGAAGATGAGTCAACAAAACAGGTAGCCATCTTGGAAAACAGGTAAATGTACACACAAAGTAGAATGCAGCAAAAAAAGTTTTACAGTGTTTGATTTGTGAGCATAATTCTTAAAATTTTTTTTGGAGGGGGGTAGTTTATTTCCAAAAGAAATATTCCAACGTCAGGGTCACCAATTTTAATGAGTTGGTTACCAATGTTGCATGTTGTCACCAAAGTAACAGGTTAAAAGTTGTAACATGTTTGAATGTAATGTGTTGGAAGATAATGTCACAATATAATGTGGAATGAAGTGTGTGTAGAAATAAATGTCAGAAGGCATGTTTTGTTTATGAAGCAACTAATCTAGCTCTTTGAAAAACGCACATATAGTGCTGGGCGGAAGTTGTCACATGTATCCTTCCACAGCGAACTCTAAGTGGATGAAATGGGCATAGTATGACTGAGCTAATCCACCACAATAAAATAGTGCTTTCATGTCTCACTACAGTTTCTTATTCCAAGAGAATGTGTACTCATATCACAAAGGACAACTATATCAATGTTGTGTGTTTCCAGCTAGTGCCACAATTGCATTTTTGGTTGATCTTTATTTCCTCTATTTAGTAGTCTCCTATCATTCCACTGGGGTAGATAAAGGCTCATTTTCTTGCATCCTACTAAATTGTTTTCTACTTCTCAGAGCAAAGAAATCCTTGGCAACTCAAGGAGCAATCAATCAGATATCATTTTGAATAGTTGACATTATTTCAGAGGGATGTTTGCAAGTGTTAATATCTTTTGGAATGATTAGTAAAAATTTTTCAATAAGATGATGTAAACATAGTGAGCAAGAACATACCAAAACATACTAATCCTACAACTATTGTGGTGGTTGGCCAGAAGACAGTCACAGCGTGACATGTCACCACACATCTAAGGGAATGCCATAGAGAACTTAGTTAGTAGGTTGTTAACTATTGAATCATTCTGTCCATCTTGACAGATTTTGTTTTTCATTCCAATGATCACCTTCCTTACCAAGCAAGCTTTCTGAGGGTTGCTAGTTTAGTCACTGAAGGCCTGACCATGCAAAGATTGAAATGGTTTACATGAACATCAGTAGATGTCTACAAAATTATACCATGCAATATTATATTCAAGACTAAGAACTATAATACAAAACTATATAATAAAACTAGATTACAAAACATGAGAATATTATACAATATTATAAATGATAGCATTCAATGCAAAACAATATAGTTGGTAGCCAACTCACTGAAATTGGTGACCCTGACACTGGAATATTTCTTTCGGAAATATTCCCCTCCCCCAGAAATACAATATAGTTTTTTTCTTTATAGATCTAGTCTAGAGGAAGAGAGTGTTCCCATGGCTTTCACAGAGATCATCAGTGATAGTGAGGCCCACCATATGTAGCAGCAGAGGCTTATAGTTTGCACGTGAATGATGCTCAGATACAGATGGTTAGGGATGACTGAAGGGTGGTGTCATCTGTGTAGGAGTGGGAGTTGCTGGAACTGATGGAAAGTAGTTAATTGATATACAGGGTGAAAAGTCTAGGGGACAAAATCAAACTTTGGAGCACATTAGAGTTGATAAGTATACTCTAAATGGAACTAATGACTACAAACAAAATGGCCAATTTAAGAAATATGTGTATACAATAAGAAGGAAATATAAAATCACATGAAACAATCAAAACTATTCCTCTGCTCTCACTGAAACTAATAAACTTATCAGACTTACCATCTTTGACTATTTTGTTAGTGCTTTCAAGGAACAGGGTTTCATTTGGGGATACTTTATGAAACACAACTTTTTGTATGGAGGACTTGCCACTTCTGAAAAGAAAGATAAATGCAGTAAATTACAAATGGAACATACCCTACCACATACAATAGAGTTATAAAGAGTTTACTTTCAGCTAGAAACTCCAAACTACTTTCACAATATCAGATATGCACCCTCCTCCGATCTGCAATTGAGATGTGCTTCTTTCTTCAATAGTGTCAAGGCATATATGTGTAAAGATGTGCATGCTAATTGATGCATGTGTAGGAACCTGTGCATGCATGTACACACTTGTAGATTGTGTGTGTGTGTTTTCACTGAAAAGCTATACTGGGTATATTTACTGTTTATTGAAAATGTTCCATGTTTTGAGGAGCACCCAAAATATTGCTGCTGTCAAAAGGACTCCTCTTTACCTATCAGCAGATTGAAACAAGAACCTAACAGTACTGAGTGATTGGAC
>JAOPJW010005814.1:65215065-65225209 GCA_027122535.1 Octopus maya
AGCACATACCCAAGGCGCACAGAGCTGCGCTCGGTAGTGAAGTGAAAGCACGTTATAAAAATAAAACTACTAAACAAAATAATAATAATAATAAATGATAAATAGTACAAAAATGAAAATAATAATATCAGTGATGATAATGATAATGAAAGGAAGTGGTGATGGTGATACAATAAAGAGACTGGTATTTGCGCAACCTGATAATCGCTACCTCAAATGAGTGACAATGAAAAAACAAAATATCGTGAATAATGGTGATACTGAAGCCCTTGATGATGACAGTGTTACACCTGGAAGGCTCAGAGATACTGGTTCGGCTCCAGCCTGTCGTTATCCAGCAAGGGACCAGCACACACGGCGTAGATAGAACAAACAAGTCAATGCAGTGGTTATGGAGTGTTATTACCTGAGCAATTCCGTAAGTGACATGGAACAAATAGGGTCTGCAATAAGGGTGGAGCACTTGCAGAAAACAACACAACTTGGAACTGCTCGAATACTCCAGATGGTGCTGGGAAAGTAAGGGGTGTTACCTTAGTTCACTGGAAGTGAACAGCTGGCACCGTAGTGCATCTCCAGCATTAGAAGCTGTGCAAAGGCAATAAATAATAATATTTTATTGGCCACAAAGGCTGCAAAACATTCAGGATAACAGAAAGAGAAAGGATAGTGGGGATTTACATAAACACATATAAACAATAAAATCAATAAGAACAAAGAGTTATAAATGAGTTCCTCAAAAGAGAAAAAAACGTCACCTAGGGAGGAGCTAGGAACTCTATAAATCCTGAGTCACCCAGCTCACCAGGAGTACAAGGCAAGTGCTCCTCTCTTCGAACTTTTCATTCTACTGGCGCATGCTTAGAGTAGATTCATTCAAACATCTTTTAACAAATTTATTCGAGGGTAGCACTTTCCTCATCACTTTCATTTTCTTTTCGAAAAAGTCGATAAGGGATTGGCCGAAAAGGAAAGTGTCTATCTTCAGTCCTTTCAGTCGCGTGCACCACACAACCTCTTTTGCCATAGCCACCTGTCAGAAGGAAACTGGCTACCTTTCCCGGGTAAAGGAAGGTGGTGGGGCGACATCCTATACGTTTAGCAACTGTTTAATATAACTCCACAAGTTATAAATGCACGAGCACTGTATGAGCGCATGCAGGACGGTTTCCTCACTCTGCGCGCTTCTTAGGCACAGCTGACTACACTTCTATCCCTGTAGAGCTTATCCCAAACTGGTAATATCCCCATTCCCGGGAGCACTGCAAAGTCAGGGATTTCTGGGAATCATCCATGGGCCTCGGATAGAAAGTCCTCCAGAAAACAACAGTAAGTTGATTTCATCGACACCCAGAGTTTCCCTGAGGACGTCGTCGCAATAACTCACCACTAATCCTCTACAAAATGCTATGGCATTGCTCAACTGATGGACAGCTGTGAGGACCTGACAATACTCTAGGTGTCAAATGCCCTGCCTTGGTCTACGCTTGATCCAGTACTGTAGTTCTGTCAAAGAAACTAGCTGAGGAAGAGAGCATCAAGCAAACGTCAATGATGCCTGCACATCATTAGCTAAAGCATATCCGGGCCTCCACGCGGCAAATGTTGACAGCAAATGGAATGTCTGACCAGCGGAACCCATCCCCTCTACAGAGAGCGTAAGAGCAAGTCCTCCATTCTGGGCAGTTATGAAGCAGGTCAAGGCATGATGGTCAGGCGATAGTAGAACATGTATGCAATATAGGCATTTGCTACCACCATCCGGCCCTTCAGGAAAAGTCTCCTCTCAGCCTATTCCTAAGTGAGATTATCTTTCTAGTTATTTCATCCTAGTTTTTGTTTACCTAGAAGTTTGGACCTGACTAAACCAAACCAAACCAAACCCCGAGCAATTTAACCGGTTCGTACATCCCGTGCCCAACGACGTTAGACGGAATGGACCTGCCTTTCAAGGTGCCGAGCTGACTTTTCTAGGCTAATTATCGATCCTGTTACAGCCTCGTACACACTTACAGCGGTGCCGATTACCTCGTTGTTTTTAGACACAGCTTTTCCATATCCTAGTTTTCACGAGATGTTCTTCAATATCCATAGTTTCCGCAGTAGTGACTTTAGAGTCAATAGATATAAAAGAGATGAAAGTGACCAACCTTGGCAGATTGAGCGCATGATGCTGAAGGGTTCCGATAGGTAGCCATTTACTCTGACTTCTAAGATGTCGCTCTGCATTGTGACAACCCAGCCTCTGAAATTTGATCCCAAACGGGCCGCTTTGAGGACAGCTGTCAAGTTCCAATGGTCAATCCTAATGAAACCATTAGGTCCTTTACCCACCTTCATCAGGAGTAGATGTTGTAGATTGCTCTGTTTTGGGTGGCACATGTTTGTGAATCATCATTTGCTAACACCTTGAATAAAATCTGGAACTCTGTGTTTAACTGGCTCCATTCCGGAGCCAGTTACGGCAAACATCTGCTAAGAGGTCGTCGAACAAGTCAAGCATATTAACTAAAATCAGGCGATTTGCTCCTCGTGCAGTCAGACATGGCTTCTTTTATTTTAGTGCTTGTTGTCAACCTTTCGCAGCTCTCCATCATCTCTGCCGAGAGTCGCGGCAGGTTGTCGATGTAGACACTGACGTCGATCTTGCGCTCCGATCTGATCCTATTTTCTCTCGAGCAAAGCTGCTGAAAAACCGCGCTCAACTGCTGGGAATCAAGTAGGACGCGCTTATCAAGGTTTACCAAAAACCGAACTGCAGACTTGTAAACATATCGACCAGCTTTCGGTCCCTCATGATTTAGAGCACACTCCTAGTTCTGATAAAGCAACTTTCGTACTTGGCGCAGAAGAACTGGTCAAGAACTGATCTAGCCTTTCCTAAGTGCATCTAGTGATGCCTTTCCTAAGTGCTTCTTGATTTTTAAAATCTCTCTCGAATCTAATTTTCTCTATCGCTACATGCTTAGTAAACTATATCGATTCTAGTCTAATCGCCTTTTCAAAGCAGGAAACCATCTATTACTGACGATTGCTCTCGTCAATGCCCGCGTAACTAATTAGCTAAATCGTTCTCTGCATGCTTGGCGCGCCGGAATAGATGAGTTTAGCTTCCAGTAACTGGGTCTCTGCTTATGAATTCTTTGTATACTAACTGTAAAGATCACGAATTTTAAATCATGGATAGCTTATATTGGCCAGTGGCCTGCAGAAAACTGTATCTACGTACAATCTAAATTTGTCTCTGTTGACACAAGTGCATTAGAAAAATAGTTGCTATCTGTCAGACAGTTGGAAACATCTGAGCAAATTCTTAAAACTTTTGCACCCCCTCTCATATCAGATAACTCCACACTGTATATGCGTTTCATTCACATCATAAAGAGCGAGATTATTTACATTATTTACAATTAACGGATATTTGTCCTCATCTTGTTTGTTGTTAATACAATGTTTCGGCTAATATAACCTCCAGCCTTCATCAGGTGTCTTGGGGAAATTTTGAACCTGGGTTCTCATTCTTAAGGTATTTTTCGATGTTGTTGTTGTTGCTGTTGTTGTTGCTGTTGCTGTTGTTGTTGTTGCTTTTGTTGATGATGTTGATATTGATGATATTGTGACGAAGTTGTCAGCAGAAGAGGAAATGGTCCTACTTCTTTATTTTGTAGTAAATAAACTGCTCTTAGATGGTTCGAGTCCCCATATGTGCGGCATCTCGGCTTTATGCCTTTAATTACTATGAAAAGCTGGGTTGGGAGGTTGATCAAGTCAGGGATAGCCGCTATGCTTTTCTGGTTTGTGTGGATTAATAGTTTTATCTCTGTGCCCAACTAATTTTCCTTTTCCAGTTTTTGAGCTCATGAAGTATTTCGTTTATTTTCTGCACCGTAAAAATACGACCGCCGCTGCAAGGAGATATCTATTTCTGGTGGTATCTTATTCATCTCTATTTATGCTGGTCTCCGATCGAGTTATGTTGGAATCAGGAACAGTTCATCGCTCTTCAAGGTTCTAGTTGAATTTTCCTTTGCTTCTACCTCCCTTTGAAACCCTATCTCAGCTGTGCTAAAATGTCATTCTCGACTGACATAGGTATTTCTGTTCCAGCTGCCTGTTAGTTTAATAACTAAATGGTACCACAAAACATAAAATAGTTACGTTGAAAACAATAAAATTCAATAATAACTTACAATATCTTTCCTTTGCAATTACAATAATGATGATGATGATAATTGGACATATATGACCGTATGCTATGACATTTAGTATTTAACTTTTCCAGTATGTAGACGCTTTTGCACCTATCTAGAGAATAGTTATTTTCTTAGCCGTAGTAAGAAGCATTTTTGCTAGGGAAACAGTGAAGGCTTGCAAAATTATTAATATGTAGATAGATAGTTAAAGAGAAATACAGGTACACATACACACACACACACACGCGCGCACACACATTACATACGTGTGTGTGTGTGTGTGTGTGTGTGTGCATATATATACATAGATACATGCGTAATCAAGGTCCGAGTGACTGAAGGTCCAAGAGTTTCGTGCATTAACGCACAAAACTCTTGGGCCTTCAGTCACTCTGTTGCTTCTGCTATATATATATATAATTGTTGCTATTAGGCAAAAGTGTCGTAAGTCCAAAACGTTGCTTTTTCTGAAAACGTAAAAGTAGTTTCACCATTCAAAAGCAAAACCATTGTACTACACTTTGATAATTTTTGATATTTTAGCATCTGAAGCAACAGAAGATACGATAGCTTGGCCAAAAGAACATGTTACTGCAAGTAAAAATAAATATTGAAAAAAACGCACTTGGCCAAAAGCAGGTGTATTAATTTGACGCTCGGGAAAGTGAGAAAGTCTTTTACGTTTCGAGCCTACGCTCTTCAACAGAAAGGAATAAGAGAAAATAAACAAAGAAAGAATTTTAAAAATGAGGATTTAACGGTCAAGCATGGTGACTGGTTGGGAAGAAAAGCTTTGATAGGAGAGGTAGAAAGATGGGGAGATAATAGAGTATTGGTGATCCCAAAATGAAGGTGCGCGTGCGTATGTGTGTATATGAGAATGTGTAAGTGTATGTGTGTGTGTGTGTGTGCATGCATTTGTTGTTGAGCTGTGTGTGCCTGTAAGAATGTGTGTATTGTTGCGTTGGCATGTACATGTGTGTGAATGTGTGTGTGTGTGTGTGCGCGCGCAAATGTGTGCGTATCTGTGTATTCGTGTGAGAATGTGTGTGTAAGTTTGTATGAGTATGCTTGATTGTACGTGTGTTTGTGCGCATGTGTGTATATTGATGCATCAGTATGTGCTTGTTTATGTGTGTGTAAGTGTGTGTGTATGTGCATTCTTGTGTGAGTGCATGTATATGGTTACATCCATACCTTTGTGTGTGTTTTTGCATGTTTGTGTCCGCGTGCGTAACTGCGTATGGGAGTGCGTATGTGTGTGTAAGTATGCATGGGAGTGAGTACGTGTATTATGTAAGTATATATATATATATATGTAAGAGAGTGGGAGCATGTGTATGTGCCGGCGTGTGCATATTTGTGTGTTTATATCAGTGTGCATGTGGGAATGGTTATGCAAATGTGTGTGTAAGTATATGGATGAAAGCCCATGTGTGTTTGAATGTGTACGCGCGTATGTATATGTCGCTATACTTTATATGTGCGAGTGTGCGTGAGCGTGTATATGTGTGAGTGTGTGTATATGAATGCCAGTGTGTATGTGTGTCAATATGTGTATATGAATACTAATGTCTATGTGTGTGCGAATATATGAGAGTGTGTGTGATTATCTGAGTGTGTATGATTATCTGTGTGAGTGTGAATATATCAGAGTGTACGCGTGTTCTTGTAAATATGTATGTATGCGTGTGTGTGTGTACATTTATCCGTGAGTATATGCATGCGTGTCTATGGTTGTGAAAGGACGTGACTTAGTTAGAGTATTTGGCTTATAATTGTAAGGTCTTGCGTTCGATTCCTGGCGGCGTGTTGTGTCTTTGAACATGATACTTTATTTCACCTTGCCCCAGTCCACTCAGCTGGCAAAAATGAGTAGTACCTGTATTTCAAAAGGATAGCCTTGTCACATTCTCTGTCACGCTAAATCTCCTTGAGAACTACGTTAAGGGTACACGTGTCTGTGAAGTGCTCAGCCACTTACATATTAATTTCTCGAGCTGGCTGTTCCGTAGATCATATCAACTGAGACCCTTGCTGAGTGGTCATACCCGACGGAGTGCCAGCTGGCTATGCACATATATCAGAGTCACTGTCTATGCGTGCACGTCTGCATGAGACTGTGTATGTGTGAGTGTGTATGCACATCTAAATGAGAGTGTGTACGTGTGTATTTATGTCGAGAGTGTGTGGTTTTTGTGGACAGTACCGTCTCATCGCATTTTGATTTCAAGTCCCATCATAGTTAAATCGTTTTCTTCCTTCTGTGTCTGGATTAGTGACGATAAGTAATTTTTATCTTTACACTTGTTTCAGGCATTGGACTGCAACCATGCTGAGGCACTGCCTTGAAGGGTTTAGTTGAGCAAATCGACTCTAGTACAATGTTTTAAAGCCTGGTGCTTATTTTATCAGCCGCTTTTGCCGAACCGCTAAATTCTGTTGATGTAAACAAACCCACACTCGTTGTTATGAGGCGGGGTGGGACAAATAGAAATATCAAAACATACACACCTGCACACGCACACACACACACACAAACACGTGCGCGTATATGTACATACTTACTTACACACATACAAATACAAACACATATACGATGGGATTTCAAAGTTTCCGTCTACCAAATTCGATCATCAGGCATTGACTGGCCCTACATGCGACGCAACGGAACTAAAACCTAAAACCAGGTGGTTGCAAAGTAGGCTTCTTAACCACATTGCCATACCTGCGCTTATACTGAGATTCATACAATGGGTTATGCAATTTCTGCACAAATTTGTGATTAGAGTTATAAATCTGTCTTTATTAACGAAGAAGATAGGAAGCAGAATGAAATAAAACTGAAATATTAGATGATACTAATCTAAACTTCAAACTATTATAAATCTTATTTTAGTTTATGTCCTCTGAATTGAACATGTTCGGATTAAATCTTTCGTTATTTCATAATTTTCATTGTCACAGGTTTAATATGGACGGTAACAGTGATCTGAAAGGTCACCGTCGTTAATGTTGAACACGTATCTGTACATCTATGTGCAGGCCAGGGCAAGAGATTTTTGACAAAATCTAGCAGTTGTCCATCCATGCAACGCCACCCAAAAGAAAGTCCACTGACTTGGGCCGATACTTTTTGGTACTTGTGCCGTGGTAAGAGCTCCCGCCAGAACATAAAGAGCCGGAACAGGAACTGCAAGGCATCTCGTTCGACACTCTTAGAATTCCATTAATCCACTATCTTCGATTAATAATTTTTTTTATTGGTTCTGGTATTTGAATTCAGATTGCAAAGAGATTGGAACAAGTACCACAAGCTATTCTATCCAGCATTCTAACGACTCTGACAATTCTCCTCTTTCGGTTAGTCTTATGATTCAGTAAAGAACATAAGCCCGGTTGCCTGGTTTCTCTGGCTCTATAAATTCCTCTCTGGACGGGACGCCGGTCCGTCGCAGGATTATTCATTTTCGCCTGCAACGTGAAATAAAGTGTTTTGCCCAAGAACACAACGCATCACCCGGTCCAAGAATCGAAACCACAATCTTACGATCATGAGTCTAACACCCTAACTACTAAAACATGCACCTCCACTTTTAGCACTAATAAACTTTGGGATTTCGGTGATTCTAGCCTTTGACTTTACACAAAGATTCGTCTATCCATGATTGTGTGGAGTGTAGTCGTAGGCTGGTGGATTACTCATTCATTGGGATTGCACATCAACATGCTGCTCCATATGGTTTCCTCTACATACCTATTGTCCGGTGACTTGCTAAAGGAAAGCCCTTGTTTGTTCAATTTGAAATTCGTAACAAATGACGCTATTATTGACCAGTAACGATATTAAATTTTTTTAAAGGTCCTAAAAAACGTGTTCCTCACATATATTCCATCTGGCATGGAGCGACTGTTAATGTAAAATACTTCAGATCACACCAACACCAAAACATCAACCATTAAAAAAAATCCCAAAATTATTTTACTGATTGGCAAATCAGCATCACCAAGTTGCAATCACCATCTTGCTGTGTCTTTTCCTTTGCGACAACAGTTGCTGTTCTGAAGTAGCAAATTTTAAAATTTCGTCAAAATCTACCCAATGAATCCACTCCTCTTCACATTTGCCATCATCGACATTTTACTCCTGCTTCTGCTTCTTTTCTCCTCCTCCTCCTCCTTCCTCACCTCCTTTTTCTGTAATTCTAGTTTTTTTGAATTCATTGTGTTATTGATAACGAATGGTACTAATCAGATTTGCCCTCATTTGAATGAAAGGCATAGAATAAAGCAGGGTTGCGGAAACCTTTTACGACATGCAAAAGATCAAACTGAACATCAGTCGCTTAGAAAAAAAATCGATGATTACTGTCTCTGCTTGTTCTAAAATATTTAATAAATGAATAAATAAATCTTACGGATATTCTAGATTGTTTTTAGTAAATTCCCTCCTCCTTTACGTTGCCCCTCCCCTCTTCATTAACCTTTCTCTTTCCTTTAAAAACTAATTATTATTACGATATGTTAAGCTAATTGGTTGTTTCGTATCGTTGACTAATACAGGAAAGGGTAAGGAGTTGAGGAAAGGGTAAGAGGTATGATTACTGAGGAAGTAGCATACATACATAAACATGCATATATAAACGCAAATATATACACAAATGAATAAATGCATACAAACAATGAACGAAAATAAATTCATCCTGTACTCATACATTCATGCATACATGTATAAATACACACACATACATACATGCACATAAACAAATGAACAAATAACGCGTATACTCATACATGCATAAATACGGACGCAAAAGAGCAAGCGAATATGGATGCATACACACGTGTATAATGCTCTCATATCCTATCTCTCAATATAGATGCATGTGTGAATGGACGCGCATATAAGTGTGTGCACGCGCGCGTTATGGGCGTGTGTGTGTGTGTGAGAGAGAGAGAGAGAGAGAGAGGGAGGGAAAGAGAGAGTGCAAGTAGAGGCTAATGACTTAGAAAAGAGTAAACGAAATCATTTGATTAACGTAACAATATACACAATGCACAATACATGCCACAATATTTTTACACAGTATCGAACCGCAGCGAAATCATACACCGTAAACTACATACTTTTAATATTGCTGTTGTCACACCAGACGAAAATGGGTTCACATCGCAAACCATACAACTGATGTATCCCACGGACTAAACTAACGTCGCACACAGTTTGCGTTGCAAGTTTCCAAAGTTAGCAAGAGAGATCACATAACAAAGAAGCGACGGGACAAATACCAAACAAATTTTAACTCATTTCTCTTATATTGCACGAAATATTTCATGAGTTATAACCATACGTAATTGTAGTCTACATTCATTGATTTAGTGCTTCGGCAGCAATGTCATGACGTACGAAACATACAGCAGGACCGAGCGATGCGTTGCATTCTTCAGCAAAACACTTCATTTCACGTTGCTCTATTTCATTCAGTTAGCATATGTGAGTAATAATAGTGAAGTCACGACAGGCCTGGCAAACCGGCGATGGATGGTGGGTCTGCCATCAAAACAAATAGAAAGCCTCGACATGGACGGGAACCCACCCTGGTGTTGGGTATTAACTTAGCAGAATCTACAGGCATCCAGAAAGGAACTAAACAGCGTCTAGACTGTTGTGTGATACATCACTGGATTCACCTGCGCATGCTGGAGTGTGTAGTATGGTCCTCAACTTCGGATGGAATCATGCCATAACTGGAAAAACGCGTGGACGGCTATTTTGTATTTTGGAGATATAGTTTAGAACTGAACTCCACACATTAATCAACATTACAACCAAATTATCCTCCTATATTTTGCTGCGAGCATGCGCAAAGATACGCTCCTTTGCAAATTTTGTATTTCACTGTAAAGTATGTGCAAATTCGGTGCCAGTAACCATCTCCATTAAAAAAAAT
>JAOPJW010005814.1:65535846-65546240 GCA_027122535.1 Octopus maya
ATAACGGGTGTTACAGAATAACATAAAACTTTGAAAGGGGAATTGGCAGGGGCAGTAGGGAAATATCCTTTATGTAATACAACACAGACATTTAAATAGATTGCGTTTTTCTAATGATGTAGTGAGTACTTGTAAGCTTAATCTTTCTAATTTCTCTGATATGATAATCCTGGGATCTTATCTGGATGTTTCTGATATCCCTTTTTAATTATACCTAGGGCACATACAATAAGTGTAGCAGTTCTTGATTTAAGATGCCACATCTTTTGTATTTCAATTTGCAGGTCATTATATTTACTTAATCTGTGAATTTCCCTGACAGATACATTCTTATCAGGGAACACTTACATTCATTAGAATACAGGTATTTTCTTACCAGTCTTTAATAAAGTCTGGTCGATTAACCTGAATAGTTTTCTTTGTGTTGACTGGAAAATCACAAAGGATAGTGGCATTTTTACTGAAGGCTCAGGATGATGTTGGTACAAGTAAGCAGGAGTGCTGATTTTGTAGTATTTACTTATAATTTTCACTGTAAATACTGTCGTAAGCTATCTTGGCGATTTTTGTAGTCGTTGGGTGTGAGCAGAGGACATCCTGAGACCAGATGGTTTATTGTTTCGTGAAATGTGTCACACAGAACCTGCATTTAAGGTCAAATCCATTTGAAGAACGTTAGCCTGGTAGTTTTTCGTAAGCAAGCTTTGTTCTTGTGCCGTCAATATGACATCTTCAAACTCTGATGCGCTGTTGCTTGGTCTACATCAGCATTTTCACTTCGAAATATGTACTGTCAATGCAGAGGCTTCTGGCTCCATCGCTCCTGAATTAGTTTCTGTCTCTTTTTTTGCAGTCTGCTTGATAAAATAGTGAATTTTGTGGAAGAGATTAAGTGGATTAAATCGACCCCAGTGCGTAACTAGTAATTATTTAATCGACCCCAAAATAATGAAAAACATGGTGGGCCTTGGTGAAATCTGAACTCAGGATGTAGCTACAGGCGAAACACCCCTAAGCATTTCTGACAGCGTGCTAACGGTTCAGTAAGCTCATCGGTTAAATAATAATAATAATAATAATAATAATAATAATGGTGATAATAATAGTAATAATAATAATATGGTGTAACAGAAAATGTGCGAAGCCTTATATGGAATCGCATAAAATGGTGGAAAACGGAACTGACAGCAGGGAAGCAAGTATTAGGAAAGGTGAAAATCAAGAGAGGTATCTTCCCGGGGGACAGTGTGTCCCTAGTGATCTTCGTGCTGGGAATGATCCCCTTGAGTGAAATACTACAGAAAACAAAGTTGGGGTATGGTCTGGGAAGAAGTAAGGGAAAACTGAACCACTTGCTATCCATTGACGACCTGAAGCTATTCACAAAAACTGAGGTAGAACTGGACAGCCTAAGCCAGTCTGTGCGGATTTTCTCGAATGATATAAAGATGGAGTTTGGAATCTCAAAATCTGCTACAATGATAATGAGATGAGGAAAGCTTTTCAAAACAGAAGGCATAAGGTTGCCAAGTGGTGAAATGATGAAGGCAATTCAACCTCAATCCAGCCATAAATACCTGGGAATACTTGAGGCAGATGGAATCAAACACAATGACATGAAGGAAAAGACAAACAGAGAGTGCCTGCGGTGAGTAAGAAAAATATTGGCTTCAAAGCTGAATGCCAGAAACATAATTTCTGCATTAAACTCGCGCGCAATCGCAGTTGTTTGGTATGGCGCTGAAATCCTGAAGTGGACAGAGGAGGAACTAAATAGGAAGTCAAAGCATGATGACAGGAAGTCAAGAAAGCTTCTAACGATGCATCATCCAGGCACGGACACTGATCGCCTTTACATGAAGAGAGCAAACGAAGGAAGAGGACTGATAAGTGTGGAAGACTGCGTACTTAGCACAGAGTAAGGAAATCTTGCTAGTGACAGTTAGGAAAGAAGGAGTATTGAAAGTAGAGAAAAAAGGGAAAATAAAGGAAGAAGTGCAAAAAGAGACTACCCAATCAATTCCATGCAGCCACAACAGACGTTACTGGAAAAAATAGGTGGGATTAGCTGATGAAAAGAACACTAAAAAAAGAGACCGGGAGCACTGTACTGGCAGCACAAGACCAAGCTTTGGCCACGAATTGGAGGGTCAACCTTAGGAATGAGCAAGTGTCTCCGTTGTGCCGCATCTGCAATAGAGTGGATGGAGCCATTGTCCATATCACGAACGAATGCCCTAGACTTGCCCCAAACCACTACAAGTTGTGGCGACATGATCAGTTAGCGAAAGTGCTACATTGGAAACTGTGCGAAAAGTGGGACTAGAGAGAAGCAAGACTTGGTATGAGCACAAGCCGCAGAGAGTGGTGGAGTTTGAGATCAGCAAAATCCTTTGGGATTTCCCAATCCAAACAGATCAGGCGCTAGGGAATAACAGAACGAATTTTGTGATGGTGGACAAGATGCACCACATATGCTATATAGTCGATGTTGCATATCTCTTTGACCCACGGATAGTCAAGAAGGAAAGCGAAAAGATAGATAAATACAACCCTCCATAGCCCGGCTATGGAAAACGAAGGTGAATTATTGTTGGGTCCTTGGGAACAGTATCAGAAGGCATCAAGGGGAATATAAAGGAAATTGAAATAGAGTGCTCAGTAGAACTGTTAAAAAACGGTTTGCTTCCTTGGCACAGTGAGAATAATCAGGAAAGTATTAGATTGCTGAAAAGAATGGATAGCATGGTTCCGTAGGCTGAAGGTAGCAAGTCTGCTACGCTAGTAAGACACCAGGAGCTCCAACAAAACCTGTGATAAAGAGAAAACAAAATAATGATTTCTTTATTAACCACAAAGGGTTTACATAAAAAAAAACATTATGGACAAAAGAGGACAAATACAATGTGAGGTTACACGAAAGTCACGTAAACAATGAAAAGCAATAACATTCATTGAATATAAGAACAAATTCTCCAAAAGAGAGAGACCTCCTAGAACTGCTCGTGAAAATCTCACTAGTCCACAACAGTCATGACCAGTAGAGTAAGTGCTCTTTCCGCTTTGTCTATAGGCGCATGCTTAGAAGTAGGCCCATTCACTCGGATCATTCTTGCAACATTCACCCACCTTTTAACAAAATTGTTGAGGAGCAGAGCTTCTCTCTCCACACTCATTTTCCTTTTCAAGTGAATTTTGAAAAAGTTGATCTGGGCTTGGCCAAAGAGGAAAGTATCTATCTTCAGCCCTTTCAACCTGGTCTTTCACTAAGGCCATCAAGCAAAGAAAAGCAGCTTGCCCTTCCTAGCCATAAGAAGGCGGCAAGGCTATTGTGAGGCACAATGGTCGGATGGCCGGATTCGTCTTACAACGCGACAGCAGGTGTTCGACATAAACTCACAAGTCAGAAATACTCGGGCATGCAGAACGGTTTCGTTGCTCTGCGCGCATCTCGCGTAAGCCCGGCTGACTGCATTTCCGTGCCTCTAGAGCTTATATCGAACAGGCAATGCGTCTCGGTAGCACTGCCAGGCCAAGGATTTTTGGAAATTATCCAGCCAACTCGTTCTTGTCGACGCTCAGAGTCTCCTTGGGAGCGTCATCGCACTTACCCGCCACTAACCCTCTATAGAACGCCATAGTAGAATTGTCACCGATCGCATTGCCCGACTGATAGAGGAGTGTGAGCGTCTGACGACGACACTAGGTGCCAGGCGCCCTTCCTCTGTTTACGCTTGATGTAGGACTACCCAGTCAAAAAGACAAGCTCTGGGCAATCACATTTGACAAATGGCGACCACACCAGTTCACTGTCTAGGAAGGGCTAGAGATGTCGCAGCCTCAGCTCATGCTTGTGCATCAATAGCCACGGCATACCCAGCCCTCTATTTAGCGGGTGTTGACAGCAAATGGAGCGCCTGACCAGTGGAACGCGTCCCTTCCGCAGAAAGCGAAATAGTAGGTGCTCCAGTTTGGTCAGACTCGAATTGGGGCAGGGCACGACGATCAGGCGGTAGTAGATGATAGATGCGATTTAAACATTCGCCACCTCCACCCGACTTCTCAGGGATAGCTTTCTCTCATCTCATTTCTGGGTGAGATTGGCCACCTTGCTCACCACTTCGTCCCAGTTTTCCACCTGGAGACCTGGACCGAACCAGACCCCGAGCCATTTAACAGATCCTTCTGTCCAGCGTCTCATGACGCTGTTGAAAGGCATGAACTTGCCTCTCCAGGTGACAATTTGTAGGCCCACTGACTTCTCCTGATTAATTTTTGCTCCTGTCACCACTTCGTATTCTTTTAGAGCGGTGCCGACCAGGTCTATGTGCTTCATGTTCGAAACTATGACGGTGACATCATCTGCGTATGCCGACACAGTTCTCCCGTGTCCTAGTTTGCGCGGGATGCTTCTCAACGCCTCCAATTTCCGTAGTAGTGGTCCAAGAGCCATCACATACAGGAGAGATCAGAGGGACACCATTGACAGACTTAACGCATGATGCTGAAAGGTTCCGATAGGTAACCATTCACCTGAACTATCGAGCAGATGTCGCTCGATAGTACATTGCTACGGTCCAGCCACGGAAAACGGGACCGAAACCGGCTGCCGTGGGGACGGCCGGTGGTCGACCCTATCAATGGTTTTAGACTGATCTAAATTAATTAAATCCCCACCCATAATAGCTTCATTCCTCACCCTATTGTTGCTTTGAAAAGTTTTTCTTTTTCTTTGTTTGACATGGTAGTTGTGGCGGTGGCGAAATCTGCAGGTGTTTCACGTGAAAGAATTCTTTTTTCTTTTTCTTCACTTTCCTTCTTATTTGTGTTTCTGTGGTCGGTCCTCCTGATGGCAGTGGTGGTAGCGGTGTTAGTGACTTCTTCCGCTCCCTCCTTCATGCTTCCGTCGATGTTCATGGTGTTGTTGTTGATGGCAGTAGTGCTGCTCCTACTGCTGTTCACATTGTTGTTGGTGCTGTCGTCGTCGTCCTTATCGCTGTTGTTGGTACTTTTGCACTTGTTACTGTCGTCGTAGCAACAAGAGGAAATTATATTTCCCTTTGGCGAGAAATTAATTTCACTTTCGCCTGCGTTTCTGTTCGGAGTTTCAACTAAGTCAACAGAATGCTGCTCTTGGTCGATTATTATTTTTTCATAATCCGACATTTTTTAAAGTTGGAAAAAATATGAATAAAATCTTGTTTTCACGAAAAATGCAAAGCAATTATTACACCCCACAATATGGGGTGCACTTACACAAAATGTTACCGCCACGATCCAGACAATGCAAGCAGTGTCCAGGAATTGTTAAGTATTTATTAAAATATAGAATGAACGGACTGCAACCAGCCGAAACGATTGATTAGAATTCACGGAGCTCCAATTTTATATGACTTAACAACAACAACAACAACAACAATAATGATTTCGTTTATTAGCCACCAGGGCGAAGGTTGAGAGGGATAATACAAAGGTATAAAGTGTGGGTGTTTACATGTAATGGAATGATAAAAAGTATACTCGGTATACATTAGAAGAAGGGAAGTATACATAGTATATGGCACTAAAAAAAGAGGGGAAACAAAGGACCGTAATACGACAAAGGATCGTAATACGACACCAGAAAGAAAACAAAAGGTATAGTGATGGGGTTCGCCTGATACAGGAGGACCAATAGGGATAATTGAGGAACCCCTCCATCCAAGATCACCCTGAATACCTAGCACAAGTTCTCTCTCCAACTTCTTTTTTCCGACTCACAAGACTACACTGAGAGTGGTACCATCCACTCTTGCCATTTTCACAACTTTCACCCACCTTTTCATAAATTCACTTGAGGACAGCACCTCCCTCTCCACCCTCATTTTCCTTTTCAAGTGAAGCTCGAAAAAGTCGGTGAGGGCTTTAACAAAGAGGACAGTTTCTGTCCTCATTTCTTTCAGCCTCGTCCACCAGACAACCTCTTTTGCCATAGCCACCAGACAAAGGAAAACTGCCTTGCCTGCCCGATTAAAGGAGGGCGGCGGGGCGATCATCATTATGAACTCGGCTGACAGACGGATTCATCCTACAGGCGACAGCAGCTGTTCGACATAACTCCACAAGTCAGCTTTTCCCGGACACTGAACTTGTGCATGTAGAACGGTTTCGTCGATCTGCGAGCACCTCGGACAAGCCCGCCTGACAGCACATCCATGCCTGTAGAGTTTATTTCGAATCGGTAACGACCCCCTGGTAGCACTGCCTAGCCAAAGATATCTGGAAATTATCCATAATTGCTCCCGACCGGAAAGTCCTCTAGAACAGACTTGCCAGTTCGTCTTCGTCGACGCCTAGAGTCTCCCCGAGGATGTCGTCGAACTTTCCCGCTACTAATCCTCTGTAAATATCTAAAGTGGAACATCCACCGATCCTATTGCCCGACTTGTAGAGGACAGTGAGCGTCTGACGACATTCTAAGTGCTAGGCGCCCAGCCTCGCTTTATCCTTTACCCAGGACTGCAGCTCCGCCAAAGAGACGAGCTGCGGAAAGGCATGTCTTACAGATAGAGCCCATAAGTGTTCACCGAATAGAAATCGTTGCAGGTGATGCATCCTGAGTGCGTGTCTGCGCATTAAAATTCACAACATGCCTAATCCACCACGCAGAGGGATTTCGCACCAGACCGACCGCTTGACTATTGGAACGCGTCCCTTCCATAAGAAAATAGACAGGATACACTCTAATTTAATTAAGCAGTAACTGGGACAAGGCACGACGGTCAGACGATAAATAATGACAGGGGCGATGTAGGCATTCGCCACCTCTGCTCGACCTTTCAGGGACAACTTCCTCTCAGCCCATTTCTGGGTAAGACTGGTCACCCTGTTTGTCACCTCTTCCCAATTCTTATCCACCTGGAGGTCGTGACCAAACCAGACCCCGAGCAGTTTAACTGGGCCGTCAATCCAGCGTCCGACGCCATCGATCTGTCTCTCCAGGTACCCAGTCGTAATCTTACCGACTTGTCGGCGTTGATTTTGGACTCTGCAACGAACTCATATTCTTTTACAATGGAGCCGACTGTCTCCACTTCGGAGGCATCTAACACCATGACGGTGACGTCGTCCCCGTACGCCGACACTGTCCTCCAGAGTCCAATTGCGAAAGGGAAACCTCTTAACTGTTCCAACATCCGCAGCAGTGGCTTGAGAGCCAGCACATACAGAAGAAGTGACAGCTAGAAGCCCTGACGGACTGAACGTGCGATACTAAACGGTTCCGAAAGGTGGTCATTTACTTTGATCACCGAACAGGTGCCGCTGTGCGTTGCAGCAATCCAGTCTCTGAAAACGGGTCCGAAACCGACTTCTTTTAGGACGGCTTCCAAGTAGCGATGGTTTACCCTATCGAAAACTTTCGACTGATCTAAATTGATTAGGCTCCCACCGAAGCCAGCTTTAGTCCCAGCCCTCTCTACGATGTATCACATAAGGTGGAAGTTGTCGTGGATAGGCCTGCTCGGGATTGCGCACGTTTATGCCTCCCCGACCAAACTACCAACGACAAGCGCCAACCTTTTTGCTAACACGGTTGGCCAAAATCTTAAACTCTGTGTTTAGCAAAGTTATGGGCCGAAAATTTCCTAGTACGTCCCTATTGTTGGCATCCTTTCTCAGCAGTGTTACCACACCTCAGCTAACAACACTAGGAATTCCCCCGTTCTGTTGCCAGTTACTGCATACATCTGCCAAGAGACAGCCAAACAAATTTGGCATGAAAACATAGAATTCATAGGGAAGACCATCCAAACCGGGCGATTTGCGACTTGTACCAGCGCTCATTGTCACCCGTACTTCAGAGGCGGTGTATCGGCTTTTCGCAGAATCTCGCATCCGTTACCGAGAGCCGTGGTAGGTCGTCTAGGTACGAAATAAAGTTCGCAACGTTGTCGACTCATCACCCTCCCCAAACACTCGCACAAAGTGCTTCTGGAAAGTTGCACACATCTGCTCAGAACCGAGTAGCATTCGTCCGTCCTGATCCGTCAAAGACTTGATCGCGGCTTTGTTTCCATGTCGCGTCTCGGCAGTTCGGGCCCATCGGATGCCTTTAGTTCCTCCTTGTTTTAGCGCACGAACCTTAGCTCTGATAACACACCCTTCATGTTTTGCCTCAAAGAAATGGTCAAGGGCCATTCTCGCCGCTAACACGTCGGTCGCGGTTCCTTTACTAATAGCCTTTTCTAGTTTTCTAACTAGTTCTCCCTCTAATCTGTTTCTTCCTATTGCTAAATCTTTGCTAAACGCTATCGATTCTACTGTAATCGCTCTCTTCGGAGCGATCCACCACCAGTTGTTTACGATTGTCCCCGTTAACTACCGCTTAACTAGTTCACTAACCCGGTCCCAGTAGTCTTTGCGCGCTGGAAAGGATGCATTCAACTTCCAGTAACCGGTTTCTTGTCTACGGGTCCTATTTCAATCGACTGAGCATACCACACATTTGTGATCTGTGTAGCTGACCAATTTAAATTGTGGACAATCTATGCTATCCTTATCCTCTGACCTAACAAATACTCTATCTAAATACGATATGGATAACCGGCTGTGGTTGCTCCATGTCCACACTGGCATATCAGGGAAATCCAGTTGGTACTTGTCAGAAAGGTGGAAAGTCCTGTGCAGGTTTTCGAGGCCTTTGCATCCACTTCTATTATGTACTAAACCCACACAGTCCTTCCGCGCGTCTAAAATACTCTTTCAGTCTCCCAAATGTACTAAAGTGCGAGACGTTCCCAAGAATGTTTTTAGACGCCTGAAGCAATCTGGCCTTCCAGTTCCTGTTGGAGCATAAACCGCCACCAGTCTAAAGGCGCCACCTTCGCTGTCATTCACGTCCAGGACCAGCGCTCTACTACCTGGATCCAGGAAGATAGCCCGTACTTAGAGATCTAAAAGGATTTCCGGAGTAGCACTGCCACACCACCACCCGCTCCCGACAGACCACAAGATGAGAATACCTCGTAGTCCTCGAAAATGGATGCTAGAGTTTGTTTTTCGGAGATCCTTGTTTCACCAATGGCAGCTACATTCAAATCAAGTGATAATGAGATCATTGAACAAGTGACCTTGCTTCCAAGCTGATCCTAGGCCACGCACATTCACACACCCCATTCTCAGCATAGCCATACTATACAGAAAAAGAAAATGAGGTTACTCATCTTGATTTTCGAGAAACCCAGAAGTTCCGGGCCTTTATACCGGCGATAAATTTTTAAAGGCCCTTCCAACAGCCTATTATCAACTGCTTTTTAAAAAATCGCCATATTACATGGGAATTTTTCTCGTATTGTTTCATAAAGATGTGATGACATTTTAATTAAAATTCTGTCCTTGAGAGGATGAAATCCTCAAATTCTCTTTCCTCTGTCTCTATTTTGTTTTTGTTTTTACTTACAAAATCCATCAATTCATTGTTACACTTGTCCACAACAGTAAAATTGATGGATGCATTTCGTCTACAGTCTGATGAATATTACTGTTTTTGAAGTCCTGTAAGTGGTTGTTTCTGTGTTTCTGTGATTTCATGCTATTGTTGATGATGTTGCTATTTTTGAAGTTGTTCTTGTTCTTGATGTTTTTCATGGAGTGGTTGTGAATTGTGTTACAGTTGTGAATTTAGAATATGTTTTTGTTGATTTCTTGGAGTAGGGTTATGTACTCTCCTCTTCTTTCGCCTACCCCTTTTAGTCACTGTGATCTATTGATCGTTCAGCTCTTCTTTCTTCATGTTATTGTAGTTAATGTTGGTTTGGGAAGTAGAGCTTTCAGGAAAAGCTTGCTTTTCCGTGGCAACTGGAGGTAGACTCCTCCTTTGTCTTTGTTTGGGAGTGGGTGTGTGCGTGGGTGTGTGCGTGGGTGTGTGCGTGGGTGTGGGTGTAGGTTGCGCTTGTAGTGTCGGTAATGTTGGCAGCAGTGAGACCTTATTTTTTCTTGTTTCAGGGCAGAAAGCCTTTGAGAAAACCCTCCACAAACACTGAAAGGTGAGTACCACCCGGGAGATCGATTAGATCGGGCAGCTGGTCAATATGGTCCTGCTTTCACTGCAAGGTCAGTTCCATATCTATACGTAACCAGTTTTGCTTAGGTAGTTTCTTGACCGCCAGTATTGCGACTTCGTTTTCTTCTAAACCTGCAAAGACGGCCGCTACTAATCAGGTAATGTATATTTCTGGCGGCACATTCAGCACCCTAATCTTGGTAAGGCGTTGGCCGCGATAGCTAGGGATTAAGAAAAAGTTATCGTTCCTCAAAGTGATTGCGGAATTACATCGAGCTGCTTCTTCCGTCCCAAATCTCCTCTCAACAGTTCCAAACTTCTTTCCTCGGGTGATGTGGGCCTTTTGTTGGGG
>JAOPJW010005814.1:65546340-65556891 GCA_027122535.1 Octopus maya
AAAGTGGATACTTTCTCAAAAGATCTCATATATAAATATCTAAGCCTAAACAAATAATGTGGAGAACAAACACAAAAAGGAAGACAGAATATAAAGTTCTCTCAATCTTAAATGAGATTGGCAACATAAGCTTCAAGTGAAGAAATTAAAAAAATATAGAAATATTACAGAAATGAAAAATTTAAAAAGAAATATCTAATATCAAAGAGTACCTAAGACAAGAGATCTTCACTAAATCACAATGAATCATCTGCTTTGATGAAAAAACAATAGCATGTTTTGGATAAAATAAACAATCAATCTTCAACTCAAAATGAATTTACTAAGAACTAAAACAAAAACAGAGACTGATGTAGTGCCAACAGCAAGGAAAACAGATGTTGGGAGTTGTACTAAAGAACAGAACCTAATCAGTGGGAAAACATGGAAATGAGAAAATGCTAAACCTCTGACTAAATTATCCAACAGGTATACACAAAAAACTTTCAAAAATATTCGAGTAACTTCTATAAGAATGCGAAGTAATTTCTGAATGCTTCACAAAATTAATCTGTAAGACTGATGGAAAGACAAACTCCTGAAATGACAGTTCCATAATCTGCCTTCCTGCAGTATTCTTATAGTATTCAAAATTTTAACTGCAATATTACCCATAAAGAATAAATATTTCTTTAAAAATATAGCAGGAATTATGCTGGGAAAGCACATTTGAGTGTAAAGAGCAGTTACGGATCAAGAAAGTGATAAAGGAAAAATCATAAGAGGAAAAAGAACAGTTTCAGCACAGCTTGAATTGGCTGTCAAAAGGATTTTGACTGTGTTCTCCATTCTGGAATTCTAAAAGCATTACCCATAAATAATAAGTTTGATTTATTTTCAGTTGCCTGATATCAGCCCAGGTAAGCAAACAGTTAATTCACTGAAATTATAAACAAAACCTTTGGCTCTTGTTTAGATTCATTAATCCAACTACTCCTGGCAGATTAGCCACAACATGTTGGAATACTCATATTCTAGAATTCCTTGTACTAGTGAATTGAGTGTGTTATTAACACATAGTCATTGTAAAGAAGTTGCTCTCCTATGACAAACACAACTACAATTAGCATATTAACATTCAAATCTGCCAGTATATATTAAGAATAAATGTATCAAGTCATTGTACCCATAAATAAGATAGCATTAACAACAAGCAAGTACAAGCATCCATGTTCTTGAAAGTCTTGCTGAAACATGGAAATCCTTATGATAAAATATATTTTCCCATTGACTCTCATTTTAGATAAAATAGGGCTTGCATTATGAAATTCTAAGATCTTGAGGAACATAATGCTTCTATAATGTGTGGGGTTTCTGTGCATGAAATATGATATGGATAAATGTAAAACAATTTTACTGAGTAAAAAAAGTCTATTGGAAGGGGAATATTGCAAAAATATTAGAAGGGGAATATTGCTTCTGCTCTCCACTACACTTTTTTGGAGTGGGGGTGGGGGCACTAATCCCTTTAACTAGTATGTTAAACTAAACTGTTTATTTAAACAAGTTCTCTAAGATGACAATCCCACTCCCCATCCCCTGCAAATGGATTATCTCGAGTTATATACTGCAGATGACAAACTATTGGACATTCTGTTATATATGTTGCACAGATTTAGTCAGGAAATTGACATGCAATTCAGTTTTGAGAAAGGTCACCTGGAAAAGAGGAGAATTAATACAAACCAGTAATGTCATGTTAGATAAAGAAACTGAGAAAAGAATTAGACCAAAGACAAATTTACAAATACTTAGGAATTAGCAAACAAGGCTGAAAACAACATACACGCATGCACACACACATGCATTGGTGAAGGTTAGGAAGGTGTATTATAAGTGCATTGGATTAATTCTTAAATCAGAGCTAAATGCAAAGTACAAAGTAATCGTATTAATATTCTAGCCATTCTAGTAATAGTTAAAATATTCTCAACTGGATGCTAAGTATGACAATGTATAAAAACAAGGAATATAGGGACAGCATTTGGAATACATGACCAAAACCTAGTAGAAAGATTACATTTAAAACAGAGACATACAATGATCTTCTGCAACTTAAAGACTTTTTTAAAAAATTCTACTGTAGAAATTTGAAAATACCTTATAAAAAATGGAAAACTGATAAAAATAGCTAACTACTAAATATAAAACTAATGCTTTAGTAACAGTGAGTTGTGATAATAATGGAAAAAAATAACAAAGTAATATTTTAATACTAAAAATAACATATGAAAATATTGTAAAGTAAAGCTCTTTGTAGCTAATACTCTCAAAAAGCTAAATAAAATGGAAATGAATAAAAAAAAGCTCAGAATTGACTGAGAAGCTCAGGACTCAAAGCTGAGATCAAAGAGATTTTTATTATGGCACAAGACTTTCTGCCATAAACACCAAAAACATAGAATAATATAGATTACTATAAATAACTTCAGAATATGTGGCAGCTGGGCAGAAACAATCAATCACATTGCTTCTGGCTATCCAGTCTTAGTGTACAAAGAGAATATATAAACAGACATGACAGAGTTGAAAATTTCAAACACCAGCGATATGAAATATTCACAGAAAAGAAATGGTACAAACATTCACCAAAATCACAAAGTAACCATACACTGAGATACAAGAAAGCACAGAGCCAGAGAAATAAAGGCAAATTGCTCAGATATTATTGTTAAAAGCAGCTAGGAAAATGTTACTTCCTCAATCTATTAATTCAAACATAAGACAATGGAAGCCATGGAAAAATAATAAGACTGAGAAATAGATATTCAGAATATGATTACTGAAAATAGAAATAATCATTGTAATAATAGATGGGTTGGGAATGATTAAAAGGAAATGTAGACAAATATATGAATAAGACTTAGGGCTACCATACACAGCATACATAAAACAGTACTATTAGATACTTCATACATATTACATAGATACTGGCAGGCAATAGAAAAACATAACAAAACACTACTATATAAGGGATACAGAGCTGTGCTCAGTACTAGAGTGAAAGAATGTAATAACAATATATTGAACCAGCAACAGCAATAACAGCAATGATAATTGTTCCAAACAAAAACACAAGGTTTAGAACTTAGGAGAGGAGAATAATCGATTTTATCAACCTTATAACTTGGTTGGTAGTTAATCTAATTGACCCAGGAAAAATAAAGAATTGGAATTGAACAGGCTCTCCATCAGTTACAACAACTAGCATTTTAGTTGATACAATTAACTGAACAGCCTGCTTGTGAAATTAATGTGCAGGTGGTTGAACACTCCACAGACATGCGTACCCTTAACATTCTTGTCAGGGAGATTATGTATGACAGAGAGAGAGTGACAAGGCTGGCCCTTTAAAATTATAGGTACAACTTATTTTTGCCAGCTGAGTGGGGACTGGAGCAAAAAGAAATAAAGTGTCTTACTCAAGTACACAATGCACCGCAAGGAATTAAACCCACAACCTTATGATCATGAGCTGAATTCCTTCACCACTAAGCCACATACCTTCACAAGACGTTGGGACAAATATTGCAATGTGTTTTACCTGATGCTCTAATGATTCTATCAACCCATAGCTCTTACAATAATCATTACCCTCAGTATTATCGTTTAACATCCATATAACACGCTGAAATAATAATAATAATAATAGCAATAATAATAATAATAATAATAATAATAATAATAATAATAATAATAATGAAGTGGACAATACAAAGACAGACATAAAATGTAAGGGCTTACATATGAAGGAATGATTATTAAAAAAAATCATATATACAGTATGCATTATAAGAAGGAAAGTATACATAGGACCTCTAGGGATGATCGAGGAATCCCACCATCCAAGATCACCCTGAATACGGAGGACAAGTGCCCTCTCCAACTCCTTTCTTCCGACCCACAGGTCTACACTGAGAGTGGTACCATCCACTCTTGCCATTTTCACAACTTTTACCCACCTTTTCATAAATTCACTCAAGGACAGCACCTCCTTCTCCACCCTCACTTTCCTTTTCAAGTGAAACTTGAAAGTCGATGAGAGCTCTACCAGAGAGGACTGTATCTGTCCTCACTTCTTTCAGACTCGTCCACCAGACAACCTCTTTCACCAGTCACCAGACAAAGGAAAACTGCCTTGCCTGTCTGATTAAAGGAGAATGGCGAGGCAATCATGATTATGGACTCAGCTGACAGATAGATCCATTTCACATGTGACAGCTGCTGTTCAACATAACTCCACTTGTCAGCAGTGTCCGGATACTGAACGAGTGCATGCAGAGCAGTTTCGTTGCGTTGTGAGTACCTCGGACAAGCCCGTCTGAGAGCATATCAGTGTAGCACTGCCAGGCCAAAGACATCTGGAAATTATCTGTAACAGTCCCCAACTGGAAAGTCCTCTGGAATAGACTTGTCAGTTCATCTTAGTCGATGCCTAGGGTCTCTCTGAGGATGTCGTTGCACTTCCCTGCTACTAATCCTCTGTAAATACCTAAAGTGAGGGCCTGATGACATTCTAAGCACCCAGTCTTGGCCTATCCTTTACCCAGAACTGCCGCTCCATCAAGGAGACAAGCTGCAAAAAGGCGTGTTTCACAAACAGAGCCCACACACGTTCATCTTCTAGAAATCATTGCAGGTGGCACAACCTGAGTGCATGTCTGCACATTAAAAGCCATGGCATGCCTAAGCTGCCATGCAGAGGGAGTTGGCAACAGACCAACCACCTGACCATTGGAACCCATCCCTTCCACAAGAAAATAAACAGGATATGCTCCTATCTAATCAAGCAGTAACTGGGACAAGGCACGATGGTCAGATGATAAATAATGACAGAGGCAATGTAGGTCCTCACCATCTCTGCCCGACCTTTCAAGGATAACTTCCTCTCTATCCATTTCTGGGTAAGATAGGGCCACCCTGTTCATCACCTCTTCCCAATTCTTGTCCACCTAGAGGTTGGGACCAAACCAGACCCCAAGCAGTTTAACTGGTTTGTCAGTTCAGTGTCCAACGACATCGATCTGCCTCTCCAGGTTCCCAGTCATAATCTCACCAACTTGTCAGCATTGAATTTGGCCCCTGCAACCAACTCATATTCCTTTACAATGGAGACAACCGTCTCCACTTCAGAGACATCCAACACCATGATGGTGACGTCATCCACATATGCCAACACTGCCCTCCTAAGTCCAATTGTGAAAGGGAGGTCCCTTAACTGTTCCAAGTTCTGCAGTAGAGGCTCGAGAGCCAAAACATACAGAAGAAATGATGGCAGGTAGCCCTGATGGACTGAATGTGCGATACTAAATGGTTCCAAAAGATGGCCATTTACTTTGACCAGCAAGCAGGTTCTGCTGTGCATTGCAGCAATCCAGCCTCTGAAATCAGGTCCGAAACTGGCCACTTTAAGGATGGCTTCCAAGTAGCAATGGTCTACCCTATTGAAAGCTTTTGACTGATCTAAATTGATCTGGGAACTACTGAAGCCAGCTTTAGTCCCAGCTCCCACTATGATGTATCACATGTGGAGGTTGTGGATAGACCTGCTTGGGATTATGTACGTTTGTGCCTCCCCAATCAGACTACCAACGACAAGTGTCAACCTTTTCACTAACACCTTGACCAAAATCTTAAACTCTGTGTTTAGCAGAGTTATGGAACAAAAATTCTCTAGCACGTCCCCATTGTCTGTGTCCTTTCTCAGCAGTGTTACCACACCCTGGCTAACAGCACTAGGAATTCTCCCATTCTGTTGCTAGTTACTACAGACATCTGCTAAGAGGCTGCCAAACGAATCTGGCATGAAAACATAGAATTTGTAGGGCAGACTATCCAGACTGGGTGATTTGTGACTAGTGCAATTGCTCATCACCCTCTGTATTTCAGTGGTATTACTGACTTTTTGCAGAATCTCACATCTGTTACCAAGAGCTGTGGTAGGCCCTCTAGGTACAAAGTAAAGTCTGCTACCATTGTTGACCCATCACCCTCCCCAAACAGCCATGCAGAGTGCTGCTGGAAAGCTGCACACATCTGCTTAGAACCGAATAGCACGTGTCCATCTTGATCTGTTAAAGACTTAATTATGGTTTTGTTGCCACGTCATGTCTCTACTGTTCTGGTCCATTGGACAGTTTTAGTTCCTTTGTGTTTTAGCGCATTGGCCTTAACTCTGACAATGCACCCATCATGTTTTGCCTCAAAGAAATGGTCAAGGGCCATTCTTGTCATTAACATATCAGTTGTGATGCCTTTACTAATAGTCTCTTCTAGTTTGCTAACTAGCTCTCCTTGTAATCTATTTCTTTCTATTGCTAAATCTTTACTAAACACTATCGATTCTACTCTAATTACACTCTTCAGAGCAATCCATCACTGGTTGTTGATAGTAGCCTCCGTTAACTGCTGCTTAACTAATTCACTAATCCAGTTCCTGTAGTTTTGCAAGACAGTAAGGATGTATTCAACTTCCAGTTACCGGATTCCTGTCTATGGGTCCTATCTAAATTGGCTGAGCAAATCACAAATTTGTGATCTGTGTAGCCGATCAATTTAAATTGTGGACAACCTATGATATCCCTATCCTCTAACCTTACAAATACTCTATCTAAATACAATCTGGATGATCTGCTGTGGTTGCTCCATGTCCACACTGGCATATCAGGGAAATCTAGTCAATACTTGTCAGAAAGCTGGAAAGTCCTGAGCAGGTTTTCGAGGTTTTTACACCCCCTTCTGCTATGTACTAAACCCACACAGTCCTTCTGTGTGTCCAAAATATTATTCCAGTACTAAAGAACAAAACGTTCCTAAGAATGTTTCTAGATACCTGAAGAAATATAGCCTTCCAGCCCCTGTTGGGGCACAAACTGGCGCTACCTTCACTGCCTTTCACGTCCAGAACCACCACCTTACCATCCAAGTCCAGGAAGATAGCCCGCACTTGGTGATCTAAGGATTTCTGGAGTAGCACTGCAACACTGCCACCCACTCCTGATAGACCACAAGATGAAAATACCTCATAGTTCTCGAAAATGGATGTTAGAGCATGTTTTCCAGAAATCCTTGTTTCACTAATGGCAGCCACTTCCAAATCAAGCAACCTGAGATCATTGAGCAAGTGACCTTGCTTCCAAGCTGATCTCAGGCCATGCACATTCACACATCCCATTTTCAGCACAAGCATGCTAGTCAGCGAAAGAGAAAGAAGAGGTTACTCACCTTGATTTTCAAAAAGCTCGGGTGTCTCTACTGGCGAAAATTTTTTAAAAGGCCATTCCAGCAGCCTTTTATCAACTGATTTTTTAGAAATTCCCGCACTACATAGGAATTTTTCTCTTATTGTTTTATAAACGTCTGACAACATTTTAATTAAAAGTCTGTCCTTAGGGGTTTTGAGGATGAAACTCTCAAATTCCTTTCCCTCTGACTCTATTTTGTTTTTGTTTTGACTTACAAAATCCATCAATTCACTGTTACACTTGTCTACAATAGTGAAATTGATGGATGTATTTTGTCTACAGTCTGATGAATATTCCTGTTTATGGAGTTCTGTAATTGGTTGTTTCTGTGATTTCAAGCTGTTGTTGATGGTGTTGCTGTTTTTGAAGTTATTCTTGTTCTTGTTTTTGTTGGAGTGGTTGTGAATTGTGTCATGGTTTTGGATTCAGAACATGTTTTTGCTGATTTCTTCAAGTAAGGCTATGTACTCTCCTCCTCTTTTGCCTACCCTCTTTAGTCACAGTGATCCATTGCAGTTGATGTTGGTTTGGGAGTTAGAGCATTCAGGAGAAGCTTGCTTTTCCATAGGAACTGGAGGTAGACTCCTTCTTTGTCTTGGTTTGGGAGTGGGTGTGTGCATGGGTGTGGGTGTAGGTGTAGGAGTTTTGAGCCCTTATGATTTTGCGCTTGTGGTGTTTGTAATTTTGGCAGCAGCAGGACTTTATTTTTTCTTGTTTCAGGGTAGAAAGACTTTAAGGGCAGAAAGCCTTTACATATCTACATATGTGGCATCTTGGCTTTCTATCATCCACAAACACTGACAGGTGAGTACCATCCAGGTGATCAATTAGATTGGGCA
Source organism: Octopus maya (assembly GCA_027122535.1). Classification (NCBI taxonomy): domain Eukaryota; kingdom Metazoa; phylum Mollusca; class Cephalopoda; order Octopoda; family Octopodidae; genus Octopus; species Octopus maya. The sequence goes on from JAOPJW010005814.1 coordinate 65,554,463, forward strand.
GCTGGTCAATATGGTCCTGCTTGCATTGCAAGGTTAGTTCCATACCTATACCAAACCAGTTTTGCTTAGGTAGTTTCTTGAGCTCCAATATGGTGACTTTGTCTTCAAAACCTGCCAAGACAGCTGCCACTAACCAGGTACTTGATATTTCTGGTGACACATTCAGCACCCTAATCTTGGCAAGGCATTGGCCATGATAGCAGGGGATTAAGAAAAGTTTTCATTCCTCAAAGTGGTTGTGGAATTACATCTAGCTTCTTCCATCTCAAATCTCACCTCAGTAGTTCCAAACTTCTTTCCTTGGGTGATGTGGGTCTTTGTTCTCACACGTGTCCAAGGCATTTTTGCATTTCACTCTCAAGAGCATTTACCACCCGCCGAGACTTGATTCTGACGCAACGATATGTTACCGAGCATCTTGCGATATTTTCTATCACGTCGGAGGGAGGGTTTAGTTACTCTTCTCATCTCTTTTTACAATTCTTCTTGCCAATTTTAATTCTTCTTCATCTATGTGGAAACTTTCCATATTTCCTACTGCAAACACAAAAGAAGAAGAGGCAATATTTGTATTTTTATGTTTCGTTTCTTTCATATTGTTGTTGCTGTTGTTGTTGTTGTCACTGCTGGTGTTGTTCTCATTATCAACACCAAAAGCTTTGATGTCGCTTAGAGACTGTTGTATAGGGAAACTGTACACCCCACCCAGTAAAAAATGGTAGCAGCCAGCCATTATAAATAGACCAGTAGCCGGTCAACAGAGAGAAGGTCAAAGGTTGAGAGCACGTGCAGATTGTGTTGATAGTTTTGTCTGTGCTGATATGGTAATTATACTGTGATACTGAGTGTACATTATATCGATCCAAACTTTTGAGATAATAACACTGTACGACTGGGGGACACACAGTGCCAGATAGAAACATTCTATCAATGACTTTGGAATATAACAATATCTGTCAGAGTGACAACTATTGTCAAATGACAAATACAACAGTGGCAATGAGGAAAAACAAATTTATGCAGAGTGAAAAAAAAAAACCATTTACATGGGGAGTTTAAACCAATTCAAGTGGGAAATTAAATAACTCAACAAAAAAGAAACAAAAATCTTATTGTGCAAACTTATGAAAATCATACAATATGGAAGACTTGTTAGCTTGGATAGTTGAGTTGAAAAAACAGCAACAACAACAACTCAAGGAACTAAGAGAACAACAAGGATTGCAGCAGCAAATATTACACTTAATGAAGTTAATAACCAAACTGGAGAATACATTTTCACCTGACAATGTAGCAAATTCCATAAGCGAATTCAAATATGACCCTGAAGAAGGAGTAACCTTCAAGGCTTACTTTCAAAGATTGCTTAAATTTTTGAAAAAGAATGTAAGTATTGGATAGACAGAATGAAAATACATTTAGTTTTAAGAAAACTAGTGACAGTAGAGCATGAGAAGTATAGTAACTTCATATTGCCAAAAAAAAAAACAAAAAGCTTCCTACAGAAATTTCACCGACACAGTTGACATTTTGTGCAAAATGTTTAGTGAAAAAAGCTCACTGTTTAATACTAGATGGAAATGTTTAAACATAGAAAAGAGTGAAGAAGAAGACTTCACTACTTACACAGGCAAAAGAATGTGAGAGATTTAGGCTAGATATACTTACTTTAGATTCTTTCAAGTGTTTGATTTTTGCAAAAGGATTGACAGATAGAAGGGATGCAGAAATCTGAACAAAAATTCTATCAAAATTGGAAATGAACCAGGATTTGACATTGCAGAAACTTTCGGAAGAATGTGACATGATATTAAAATTAAGGCATGACATGGAAGAAACTCAATGGAAAGAGTGTTTCCACAAAAGCCCAGTGCAAGAAAGTCACAAGGCGAATAAAGTGTTGCAGGAAAAACAGAAAAAATATCAGGATGTAGACCCATGTATGGCAGGTGGTGGGATGCATCTGAGAAAAGATTGTCCATATAAAAAAGCAAACTGTTTGTGCTGCTGGTTTACAGGACATATAAATCACATTGCAAAACTAGAATGATTGGCAAATAGAACAAACAAGAAAAAATAGTTCATCAGCAGGAAAATTTGTGACTACAACAAACAAAAATTTTGTGAACTGAAAACACTAGTATCAGAATTAGACACAGGAAGTGATATTACAGTCATAAATAAGAAAACATAGGAACAAATGGGTAAACCAAAATTATGTAGTTCAAACAAAATAGCATACAGTGTTACAGGAAGAAAATTACATTTCACAGGTGAATGCATTTGTAATATCAGGTCATCCCATAAGTTCTGTCCGAATTTTGAATAAAGAAAACAAGTGATCAAATGTTGTATTTAATTGAAATTTAATCATCAATGTACTTTCCCTAATTATCTATGACTTCCTTCCATCTATTTACAAGCTTTTT
>JAOPJW010005814.1:65954417-65965719 GCA_027122535.1 Octopus maya
CAGGTCAATGAATGCCAAGTACAGTGGTTTACTTTATGTTAAATACTTCTGTAGTTGCTGAACTATAAAGAGAGCATTAGTAGTGCTCCTCCTTGGCAGGAACCAAACTGCATCTCATCTAGGTTAACTCATTCTAATTAACAGGGCTACGACTTTTTCAGTGACTTTCATAGCCTGGTCCAGTAATTTGATACCCCTGTAATTACTTCTTTCTGAAGCATGTCCTTTACCCTTGTAACAGTTGACTATGATTCTACTACACCAGTCACTGGGTATGATACCTTCTTGTACAACCTGATTGACTATACATATCCTACACTGCCATATATTTTAAGCATTTCAGAGGTACTTCCTGAAGGACCAGGGTATTTTCTCTGTTTTTCTTTTCTTAATTACTTTATCCATAACACCTCTGACAACACAAATGGCTGGCCTCTCTGTCAGGTTCACATTAGGAAGACTTTCTTTCTCCCATGCATTCTCCACATTTAATAACCTTTCATAATAACACTTCTGTGCCTCCTTTTCGAAGTCACTAAATCATCCTTCTGCACACATTTCTCTCCCACAACATCTTGATTTTCTTTTACACCTCATGCCATTGATCTTCTTAGTGTAGAACATTGGTAAGCCTCATCAGTTCTGCATCTACCCTTGCTAATTAGACCTGCCTCCTGGATTCTCTTCTAGCAACCTAGAATGCTGCATATTCTTCCAAACTTTCTAAGCCAGCCTCTTTACTTTTATTGCTCTATCTACTTCCCTGTTCTACCACAATGTCATCCTGATCTAGATGGAATTTTACACCAACCACAAATTTGGTCAGTAGCCTTCAGTAGATTGTCTTGTAAGAATTTCCAATTGCCCTCTACATTATATGTCTATCTCTTCCCCTTTTTCGTCAAATGCTTTAATTAATGTTTATAAATCTGACTGTTTGAAGGATCTATAAGTTTCCAGGTTTTCCTTTTCCAGAGTGGTTTGCATTTCTGAGACCATTTAGCTCTAAGTCTGAAGCCATTTATGACTAATCTATGTTGAGAAGTACATTCTTTATCAGGAAAGGATCCTGCATTCACAAGCATTTGACTATCTCATTTTCTGGTGAGAATGTAGTCATAGATGATGGTAGGTTTATAAAGTTAATGTTGCATATCAACAAGTTATTGACACCAGAGAACTCCAGCAACCTTTTCCCCACCTCATTTCTAGAACCAAAGCCTTAACCTCCATGTACACTCAGAAATCCATTGGAATACTGCCCAACATGTCCTTTGAAATCATTAGCCATGATAGTAATGTCTTTGTCATCTGTCATTGATATAATCTTCAAAAGGGACTCATAGAAGTGAACCTTCAGTTCATCTGTCAGTTCAACTTGTGAGACATATGCTAAGATAAATATACTGGTGAAGCAACTCACCTTCAGAGCTGTAACTGTTTGATATTAAGCATTCAACCAGCTACTAACAATCTGTATGGATTTATCATTTAATTCTAGTAAGTGATTTAATTGCATACAACAAACACAAGTGGGATTTTACATGCCTCACAACACACATAAACACTTGTATGCACACAGAATAATTTTCCCTTTAAACTCTAAATTTACAAACAGCCATTTATTGTTACCTTTTATTTGAGAGCATTTGACTCTACTATATTAACTTTGCAGTAATAAAGGTTATATTTGTTAAAACACAAAGACTACATCTCCTGGCCTATTATACCTATTGGAGTATTGGAGTCATGTCATGCATACCCATCGTATATGTTCCTAACATTTTCTTACACTGAACAACCTTTCTTACTAAACTATATTGTACACTAACTATCCTGATCACTTTATCTGCCAAATTCCCTGCTAAGAGTATGTCTACACCCCCTTCTCTTCACCTCACACATTTAAACAATCATTGTGCCAACATTTAATGTAGCAGCCCTGAGGAAGCAGACTTCAGAAGAGTGAGAGTTTATTTGGGACAATGGTTAAATTTCTGAAAAGATGTTTGTAGCACCTGTTACCAGATGAGTCTTTCAACATCACTCATGAAAACTGCTATTTATTTCTCAGTAACTTACACATTTCCCTCAATCCAACCAAGAGGATCAATGGCGAGTATGTGTATGACATGTATGCAGGCATATATACACACATCTCCATATATACCTATGACTAACAAATAATCTGTATATACACCCATACCACTATAGCTATCTGTATATAAACATACAGACATACACAAACACATATTCAGACATGTTTCCTATACAGACACGTAAACACATGCATATACATCCATCTTACACATATGTACAACATATACAGACATGCACACAAAAACATTACAAAACAAGAGGCGCAGCCATCATCGAAGTGGTGAGGATTGGGTGGGAGGGGAACAAGGATAAAAGGACAACAACTTATAACCATCCTAATAATATAATTCATAAATGATCAATGCTAAATGAAGGCTCTTAGAATATATAAATATTTATCATGTAAAATGGTGACCACCAGAAAACAGTAAGCAAAAAACTATTTCACATCATAAACTACAATTTAACAACACAAACTACCATTGTTAGCTGAGGCTGAGGATAAGAGCAAAACTATTGAAATTACATTAAAAAAAAAACAATATTAGAACTTAACTTCAGGGTCTTTCTTAAGCATCTTACCATATGTTAGTTTGTGTGTATATCTACGTGAGTGTCATTGTGTTTGTCCCCACCCTCATCATCACTTGATGGTTTGTTTCCATCCCCATAACTTAGAAGATTGGCAAAAAACAATGATAATAACAACCAGGATTTAAATGATCCAAGGTAGTATTTTGGACCTGAAACAGTTATCCAGTGGAGGAGCCACAATCATATAAAACACACGCATGCTGTTATATTTACCCTTCTTGTTGTTTAGCCCAAGGTCAACCCTGATCAAGCAGGCCTGGAACAAAAAAATGTTTACAGCTGCGACTGACCTGTCACTTTGTACATTAGACAGTACATTTGTAATGACAGACATGTCTATTTCCAGAACCTAAAGAAACTGTATTTGGTTAATAATATTTAATTTTAGGATTATTGGTCAATACAGCCAAGCAAACGCTATAGATTATTCATCTCTTTTTGTTACATGTTTTCACTGTACTATTCAGTACAGCTTTGTGTGCCTTAAGTATGTGTAGTGTTTTGTGTTGGTTTTATTATTACTGTGTTGAAATCATCTTACATAATATATGTATGGTGCTTAACAGTGCTAGTTTCTGTATGTTATGCATATTGTAAGTCTTGGGATTTTGGTTATGCGTTTGTCTGCATGTTTTTTAATAATTCCAAAAACATCTATTATTATAGGGATTGTTTCTATTTTCAGGTCCCATATTCAAGTTCTATCTAAAATCTTTAATATTTGGATAATTTCTCAATCTCTTTTATTGATACATAACTATTGGTTGGGACTGAAATGTTGAATAAGAAGCATTTCTGTTCTTAATGTTCTTTAACAAATGTATCTGGTTGGGTTAGCCTTTATCTTCCTGTCTGTGTGTATAGGCATATCACAGAGAACAGTTGCTTTGCCATTCTTGGAGACCTTTTCTTGTGTATGTCTCTACCATTTCTTTCCTGTTGCTATTTCATAGTGCTGGTATAACTGTCATGTCAGCAAATATATATTTTGGCAAAGAATGTACAACCAGAGATAATGTGGTTAACTGTTTCTTCCAATATATCTACATATACTGCAGTTACTCACCATGTTATGTTCATCTGTTGTTTCTCTGTTCTTCATAACTATCAGTTACTGCAGCCTTGTTTTGTATTTTTTGGCTTCTATGAGAAAGGAATCAGTTTGTTTTTTGTTTCATAGTTATTTGTAGTAATTTTCCATGATTCTTTACTAGATACTTTTCTTGTCCAACAGGATATTTTGTAATAGTTACTTTTTTAGCTGTACAAGACCCCTATGTCTTGTATTTAAGACAAATATAGTCTTCCAATGTAATATCTTGGGTGGTGTATTCTAAATGAAGTCATTATTTTCCTTGCTTCCAATGTAGATACTTTGTTTAGTGTCCAATTGAGAATAATAAAACTGCAACTTATTTAGATAGCTTGAGTATTGAAGCCTATTAATTACCATTTTTTTTGCATTTAACTTTAAAAAATTTTTTTTCTTTCATTTGTATATGCTGTACACACTGTCTAGTTCATTGATTCCCAAGTATTTGTATGCCTGTGTTTGGTCTAATTCCCTTAGTATCTTTATATCTTAATATCTCTGTATCTTTATATCTTAATATCAGTGTTCTTAATTTATTTTCTTCTATTCAAGGTTGCTTTGGTACATTTTTTAAAGCCAAATCTCATATTCATTTCTTTAGTAAACCAGTGTGCTGTCTGCAATAGTATTGTAAACAGCACATAGACTATCATTTGCAGCATACAACTTGAGAACATCAAGAAATGAAGAGGCATGCTGTTATTGTGGTTATAAAGGCTGAGCATAGCAATTTATAAATATCTCGATTTTTCAAAGTTGCCAGATCAAAAGGTTAACAGAAGAAATAACAGCTGGTTATGTGCAGACCCTCTTGAAGTTCCAAGTGTTATGCATACAAAATTTCCAGCAACTGTTACGGTTTTAGGGGTTGTCAGCATGAAGGACATGTGATGCTCCCTTACTTCTTTCTGTAAGGCCTTAGAGTTAACTGTGCTACATACACTGAGGTCCTGGAAATAATTGTTAAGCCTTGGATAGACAGTGTATGCAATGGAAGGCCATATGTGTTTCAGCAAGACTCTGCACTATCACACATGGCTGATAGCACTGCACTATCAACTCATGAATACAGGACCCAAAGGCATTACAATCCCAGAGTCACAGGCAGTGAAAGATTTGGGGATCAGTATGTGCAATGATGCATAATTTTATATGTACATTAGCAAGATGGCAGCAAAGTTCAGACAACTGGCAGGATGGATACTGAGGTCTTTCAAGACAAGAGACCAAGAAACTATGTTGACCCCATGGAAAACCTTTGTTCTCAGCTGCCTGGACTACTGCTCCCAGTTATGGTCACGATATAGTGCCAAACTAACAGCAGAGTTTGAAACAGTCTAACACCACTACACTAAAAAGATCGAAACAGTGCAGTGGATGAGCTACAGGGATAGGCTGAGAAAACTACAGCTTTACTCCCTGAAGCAAAGGCGTGAGATATATGCAATAATATACATATGGAAAATCCTAGAAGTCATGTAAGCAGGCTTTTTCAAAGTTTCCTTGCAAGTGGTATACTACCTAAGAAGCTGAACAAAGGCATTATATGTCCTATCCACAAAGGTGGAAGCAGAGCAGAGGCTAAAAACTACAGGACAATCTCTCTGACTTCACATATCAGTAAAGTTAAGGAGTGGATCACCAGAAAGAAGTTGATAATGTTCCTAGAAGAAAATTACCTACTTTGGCATTGAGTGTTATACAAATGCCAGAACTGGCTGCCATTGTATTGTACCAAAGGTACAATCCACTCTATCTAAAGTGAGGACCAGGTACTGCAATAGTATAAGGCTCAAAGTCCACAGCTCTTCAATAACATGCCACAAAACTTAAGAAATTTGCATAAGGTGGAAGTAGCTGTCTTCAAAGAGGAACTAGGCATCCTCCTCTCCACAATACCAGATGAACCAACAGCCCGACATGATGTACAGACAAGAGCAGTGTATCAAACTCCCATATACACCAGATGTACCAACAGCTGGGACAAAGGCACATACAGGAGTGGTGATGTGAAACACCCAGATTGAGGAAGTCAGAAAGACCATGGTGGTGCTCCAGAATGACCACAGCCGCATGGCTGAAACAAGTAAAAGAGTATATATAAATCCCCCATACACACACCACCTCCACTTCCACCAGCAGCTAGTTCTCTGCAAGACTGACTGTGGTTAGTTGTATTGGCAGAAAGCTTAACAAAAGCTAGACATACATCTTCCCCATTTAGATATACCCCCCTCACTACCAACACATCCCTACTAATACTATCACATCAATACCACCACCACCAATACAATACAAACAACATTCCATCACATTATCAGCACTAAAACTAATACTACCACACTACCACATTCTGTATTCCACTACATTCTATACTAGCTGTTTTATCTCTTACATTTAGTAGCTGAAAAAAGGAGCTCTTAGTAAGCTTAACAGAAAAAAGGAGCTCTTAGTAAGCTTCACTTTCAATGTTAGAAATCTGTCCATACACACATGTATGCAATGGCACAAACACATACACAAGCACTAGCACATACATACACATACACACACACAAACACACACACGAGACATGCACAAACGCACACACATACCTGCAGATGTAATACACCACCTGTTCCTCACCCTTGCTGACACTCAACTCTAAAACACATCTGATTATAGCACAATAACACAGTGATATAGCTACAGTTTTATGAAATCCAAGAATCTCTTACAGCAGGCAACCCAAACTCATATGACATGACAATAAGGATAAGGCGGAGGAGGAGGGAGATGTTAACAACAACAACAGGCACAGTTGTGTGATTCAGAAATTTGTTTCACAATCATGTGGTTTTGGGTTCAGTCCCACAGCATGGCACCTTGGGCAATCAAACAAAGCATTAAGTGAAATTTAGTAGATTTATGTAGAAAGCAGTCAGAAGACCATTCCTATTCTTGAGTGAGTCACCCAGTTTAACATCATCTGGTATTTAGGTGGTACCTTTAACAGAGTTCTCTCTGTTGAAGTTAGCCAGGTCTCCAGCCTAAGGATCTTTTCTCTCATTCTTTCATCAGATGTAGAGACCCTGAGAAGCATCATGGGTGTTACCACTTCTGCTCTAAGCAGATAAAAAAAAAAAGAATTTGACAAAGATTACTAATGTTGGCACAAAGCCACCCATTTTGCAGGATGAGTGGTATATAGCTGGTTAAATCAAACCCCAGTGCTTCCTTTATCAACCCTGCAAGGTTAAAAGGCAAAGTCAAGCTCAAACTGAAAATGTTAACTGATGTAACTAAATACCTTATAGGTAATTAATTTGGCACTATAGTTTTTCTGACAGCAGCAGTGGTGGTAGCAAAAACAACTATGGTGATGATATTAACTTTTATTTTTTGCTAACAAAATACACAGACACAAAGGAGAGATTATTGTAAAATATTTCCCTGAAGCATAGTTTCTGTGTGTGTGCATGTGTCTCTCTCTCACACAAACACAACAATGAACCTTCCATACCTATAAGGTATTCAAACACATATCTACACAGAAACAGATGTTCCCTACTAACTATACAACCTCTTTTAACACACACTAGAGATCTCTACCAACCTTACTATATGCTACAAAAAAATCAGAGGTCCCTAATAATAATATAATTTACCACTAAACAGAGACTAATTACTTTCCTATCATCTCCCAAACTAGCAAAGGTTCATTTATTAAGTATATTATAAACTCTGACAATGAGATGGCCTCAACATATTTACTAAATCTGCTAAGAAACTGCAAGTAAATTCTTCTCAAACCACACCTTGCTGTCATTTTCCTTTTGTAAAAAAGGAACACACTAGGTAAGGTAGTCCTATATACAGTTACCTAAATAAAAGAATGGAAAGTCTTAGAGTATGTTCACTTCATTTCTTTCTAGTTTTTGCAGGTCCACTGAATACAAAACCTGCCTGCCTGTCACCAACAAAGTTAGCAGTTCTCTTAACTTTCTCCTATCTGTTCTTATTCTGGCAACAATACTTTTAGAACATTCTAGGTCACAACTAGGTCACATTGGTAACAAAAATATGAACTACTTTTAATGATAGTCCAGGAATCTGAGATCTATTTCTAATGTATTTTTAGTGTTTATTACCCTTATGCATTTATCACATACAAAATCTGCTTTCTTTGTTAATCTACTCATGGTTTCACTGCACCTCTTGAGTGTTCATAGTTTGCATTGGCTGCACCATAAGAAATTTCTTCCTACTCGTTTTCTAAATATTGAGTAAAGAGGTTTCCTCCACTGAAGCGAGGTCTTGTTTGGTTTCCTTCGTACAAACATGTTAGTCTTAGTTAAGTTAACTTTGAGGCCCTTTGATTCCAGGTTTTCCTTCTGTGTCTGAAATTTCTTTCTTTAATTCTGATTAAAGAGTCAGCGATATGAACAAGGTCATCAGCATATAGGAGTTTTCACAGGTATCAAATCTTAAACTTTTATATTATGGCCTGGAGGGGAATGAGTATTGGCATTTGATGGACTCTTATCTACACATTAAATTTGTCACTGTAGTCTTTGCCAACTCTCACTTTACTTGCAGCACTCCTGTACATGGCTTGTATGGCTCTCACAGCCCATTCATCTACTCCTAGTTTCCTCAGTACCCACCAGATTATGGAGCAGGGTATTCTGTTGAGGACTTTTTTAGGTTGACAAATGCTAGGTACAGATGCTTACTCTTAGCTAAGTATGTTTGCAGGTGTCTCTTTAGGAAAATGGCAACAAATCAAACTGCATCTCATCTAGACAAACTCTCTACCCAATAAATTAACCTATAACACTTTCTGTGATTGTCATGACCTGGGTCAATAATTTGCGGATAGCCTTATAGTTACCCCTCTAAGGTATCTCTTTTACCTTTGTAACCACTAACTATAATGCTACTACAGAAGTCAATAAACTAGCAATTTATTTATACGCATAGTCTGATTATGTCAAGAAATAAATAAACTAAAATTTTTTTCAAGCGAAGCCTCGTTAAAAGTGGAATACATCTTATAAACTGTCAAATACAAAGGCTCTTCTTTCAGTTTCAGCATGACAAATTAAAGAACTATTCAATTTTAGAATGTTGTGGCTTCATGTCGTGTAGATGTGTGTGTATTATAAACCAATACACTTATTACATACTATCTTCAATGACTTAAATCAATAGTCTTTTGGTTGTCCATATCTGGTCTTGTTTTATAAATGTGTCTAGTATTATCCCTTATCTTTCTTTTGGGAAGAATGTGTTTGTTCCTCCAAGTTTATCCTTTTGCTGATTAATTTTTTCTTCAATGTTGTTAATTTCAAAATTTTCCTGTTTTGTTAATATTTTCTTCTCTTATTTTGGTAAATTATCTATATCCTTTATTAGTCTTTTCACTAAAGCAGACTTAACATTGTAATTTCTCTTCTTTAATTTTAGTTCTATTAGCATGTGCAAGTGTGTGGGTATATTTACATATTTTTAATGTGTGTGCATTAGCATAACTGTATGGCCCCTTATCACCCTATCACACATATAATCTGTGAACTAGCAACATCTCTTGATACTAAAATATCATAAAACTATTGCTAATATTTTCTCCCAAATTAGTATTTACACAACAGTCTGGAGATTTCTGTTTGGCATTATCTCTTTCCTGTTCTTTGCCAGCTAATAACACTGACGACTACTATCATCAGTGATAAGAATTGCTGGATGTTAACTTTTATCTATTGTAATCAATTATTCTCTACCTCATCCACTTTGAGTGTAATAGACTTAGGTTATAACCAATCCCCAGTGGAGATTGAATTTGATGAACATGTCTAACTTGTGTAGTTAATGAATTGATTGGTTATTACCTTAATCCTTAGACATTTAAACCCAGCCATATCTGGCCCAAATATTTTGCCCATCTTATGATCAAACTGATCAGATCCAATCTCTCTCACCTACCCTACAATGTCATTCAAAAAATAAACAATCACATTTGTACTTTGTTTTTCCTTTTGAAAATAACGAATGTATTTAGCATATGTAGTTAATGATTTTGATTGGTTACTGGACTCCATACTAAGCCTACCATTCCCAAATGAATCAAACAGTATATTTAAAACCATCTTTCACTTGAAATTTTATATGCTACATTCAGTAAATATCATCTAATAGACTTCTAATGGAGTATTACCTGAAGATGTAGCAAAGTTATGTAAACATGTTATATAATCTTGCATGTTATTACATGCCAAATTACATGATTATATTATTGTCCATTCAGAAGAGCTTCAAACTAATCAACAAAATTCCTTTCTTTGCAACTTCTTTAAATAGAAATATTTGGCATTTGGCACAGTGAATCAGATTTCTACTTTTATAAGCTCATATTCACACTTGTACATTTTTTCTTCTGGTCTTACTACTGTTATAATTAATGATAATCATGTATACAATTTTCATTGCTGTGAAATTTTTTGTTGTTCAAATCAAATTCTGCCTTTATCATCCAATGTTTCAAGTTTTCTACTTCCCATTTGTTTTTAAGAAGTATTTGACTGGAAATCAAATTTGTTAACTTGTCACTTTGTCTGATGACAGGCAGGTTTGATTTGGTACCATTAAAAATACTCCAATTCCATGGATTAAGTGTTACTCCAAAAGGTACTATGTCCCAGTATGTATGGGAGATAAGGCAATATGTTTCACTAATTTAGCCATCATCAGCAGAAGTATAATCTCATTTGCTGCTTAACAGTTAGTAACTGAAGCTGAAAACCAATGTAATAAATTGTACATTTGTTGATGTATGTGAGTGTAGGAAGGAAAGAGAAAAAGAGAAAGAAAGCATCTGCATAAGGAATTATAGTAAAGTGGGCTAAATCATTGACAATGCCTGAAATATGCAAAAAGCAAAAGGAAATATGGTGTGAAAGAATAAATACAATATTTTTTGGTTTGTAACATTTAATATTGTTTAACATTTTTAGATATAGGAAATAACTCTTGTGTTTTAACTCTTATTTAGGATCATCAGCAGATGCTACTAAGGCACATTTAAGTGATTTTGGTGACATCCAAGTTGAAATGATGAAGTATTAAAGTAGCAGGGTGGAACTGGTAACTTCTAGTTTGTTGGCACAATGAAAAGTACAGCTTACAACATAAGCAAAACAGAGCAAGTTACATAAGGCATTTTATGTCAATGTTAAGTTTATTGGAATGAAGCCAACACCTTGACACACACAGTATGGTAACATTTCATTGATAGAGATTTCATCAATGGGTGTTTGGTTAACTTTATATAGCTGAGAGTGTTTTACCATCGTTTACAAGCATAAATTATTCCTCATTGCATCTGATACTTTATCATTCAATGGTATGTGATTTGAGAGTGTGTAGAAAGGAAATTATACACATACAAACAAGCATGCATCCATTGAGAGATGTAAAAAGTAAAGAGGAAAAAAACTGATATTAGAAAAATGTTTAAAATGGAGAATACACAGAGGC
>JAOPJW010005814.1:67299725-67310417 GCA_027122535.1 Octopus maya
TACGTGTTACCTGCACGAGGCCAGTCACGCGGTACTGGCAACGGTCCCGCTCGAAATGGTGTCTTTTACGTGCCACCCGCACAAGAGCCACAATTAATTTTAATTTCTGCGAAAGTAAGATGCACCTGAAAATCTCCCATTCAAAATATTGTCTATGTGCTTACATGTTTGCATATACACTTAGTTGCATCAGAGATGCACAGCTGCTATAACCTGATTAGAGATTTACATTTATAACTGCAACTACTTGTATATTTGGTTATATTACAAATATTTCTTACTTGGAGTTCATGAACAAATCAAACAAAAGCCTTGTGTTTTGGCCATTTTATCTCTGATAGGAGACAGACAATAAAAATATGCAAGACATTTTTAATATTTAGGTTGTGGCTTCATATAGTTTTTTGATATCTTAACAACTAAGTCTGGTTTCTATGTTAAAGACAGGTTTCTTTTATAATAGAGGAATTTAAAGTGTAAAAGACAGACATATTTGTATAATGTGCTGAATGTGTGTCTTTGTGTATCTCTCTTCATGCCAATGCTTACCAGTGTCACAAAATCATTTTACGTATGGAGGAGTAGTGAAGCGTATTTAATGAATCCACTACCAATTATACGAAGCTGTTATGTATGTAGATGTTACTAGCACTCAAGCACATCAAAATGATGGGTCCTTGTAGTGTGTTATTAATACAGCTAGTTCTCTCCAGGTCAAATTCTTATCCTCACAAAGGGATCTGTCCCAACTAATGGAAAGAAGAAAAGTAATCTCTCTTATCCTGTGAACCTCTCAAAGATAAATCAAAGACAATGAGAACAGTCTAACCAACTACCTGTTTCATCATCTTGACTCTCTCTTCCTCCTCAGTATGATATCCACAGAGCCACAACTATTAATAACTTGCTCTACATTACACACCACTCACCGACCTCTCTTTGAGAACTTTTGACTAACGTAAGTTTGTTATCTGAGTTTGTTTGACATAAGAATCTACAAGCAATATTCTTCAGAAAGCTCAAGTTTCTAGCATCCCTAGAAAATTAATAAATGTTTAATTGGTAAACAATTCCTCATATGGGTGTGGTCAAAGAAGTGTTGGATCTCTGGTCACATTATATACACTCTCTGTATACCATGGCAGTAGACATGATCTTTATATTGGATCACGTCTATATACATTCCTGTGCCCCATACACAGACCCTAACACATGCAATAAATGATTATCTCTTGGTACAGATACAACACAGGCTATACTTGCAGGTTTTTTGGATAAAGTTTTCAGAAATAGCTCGATAAGTTTACCATTAATTTCATGAAATATTCATGGGTCCTGCTAGTCTATATAAACGTGTTAGTACCATGGAAGTAGACATGATCTCTGACTCTCATATATGCAAGGTTTTACTATTTACATCAATATATGCCCCAGAGTACAATAAATCAGTACAAACATCTGAGATGAAGATTAAGCAAAACTGACTCAGTCTTGAACACTTCTCAGGTAGGTGGGTTACCACCTCCATTCAGTCAATGTATTGGCTTCTCACTTTCTCATCATACCTAGTGTCTCCTATCCAAATCTCTAACATTCTTTCCAAGAATTGCAGTCCTTAGGTATTAAACTAGACAAGTCTCAGCTGAACAACCACATCACTCTCATTAGAATGGGAAGATAGTTAGAGATGTTCACTAACCCTCCTATTCCAACTAAAAATATAAATAACAATTTCTTGATTTGGACACAAAACTTTGTATCTGTTTGACTTTAGTATATTATAAATACTTGTTAGCAAGCATTTATGTTATGGAAAGGTAAAAAGTATTATTGTGTAAAGAAATTTGGTAGACGACTATGTTGATTCAGACTCAGAACTATAGTGGCAATTTAGACACAATAGTCTTGGATCTTGGGCAGTACACTTAACTCATTGCCTGATTAACCCATTAGCATTCAGATTATTCTGTTGAATACAATACATATTTATTCACATTGTTTTGAATTCATCATGCATTATCTCACAGCTTTAAAATGTTGATGATCTGATTGTTTAGTTTTAGAACGACATTATTAGGTGGGTGTAAGAGGTTGGGTCTGGCTAGTTTGAATATTTGGGCCGGATTTGGTTGGTTTCAACATCACCATCTGGCTGCTACCAGTCATGAAAGCAACGAAAAGAGTCTTGGGCATAATTATTTGTCTTTTGTGGCTGTGTAGGTGCAGGCATGGATGTGTGGTAAGAAGCATGCTTTCCAACCACATGGTTCCAGGTTCAGTCCCACTGCATAGAACCTTGGGCAAGTGTCTTCTACTATAGCCTTGGGCCAACCAAAGCTTTGTGAGTGGATTTGATAGATGGAAACTGAAAGAAGCCAGTTGTGTGTGTGTGTATGTGTGTGTGTGTACATTTGTCTTTGTGTCTGTATCCCCACCATCACTTGACAACTGATGATGGTGTTTACGTCCTCGTAACCGAGTGGTTTGGCAAAAGAGAAAACAGAATAAGTACTAGGCTTACAAAGAGCAAGTCCTGGGGTTTATTTCTCTGACTAAAAAACCCTTAAAGGTGGTGGCCCAGCATGGCTGTAGTCAAATTGCTAAAACAAAACAAGTGAAAGAATAAAAGAATATAAAAAAAAGAGAGATCAACCACTTCTAGATTTCAGTTTTGAACTCTGATATACTGAACTACTGTAAGTTGCAAATCTTGTAGCAGGTTGACATCGAGCCAAGTGCAAACACATAATAAAATAAAATGAGTTGACTGTCAACCATAGTTACTATGCTATAGTTACCAAGGTCATTATGACAACAGAAACTTAACTGCTTAATATAAATGACATTAGAATTTCGGAGAGGGGCTCATTAAGCATTTAAGAAATCTGTCATTAGTAAATGGGAGAGTATGGAAATTAAAAGGTGACCTAAATATTGAGATAATACCCTCAAGCATAGAATTAGTGATAAAATTTTGCGACTTTCCTATGAGATTGAAAATATTCAATCTGCAATTAATCAAATCCTTTACCTTGGTTAGCAGCAGCATTACGGTAAGCAACAAAGATATGACAGAATGACATCAAGAAAAATTGGCCCAGATATCTTTTTTTTTTTTTTTTTTTTGCTGATTAAGAATAGACTGATTTTAAATTAAATTTAACCTAATTATGGACAGTGTTCAAGATGTGGGTTTAAAAGGCTACAAAGATAATGATGATACAAGCATAATGCAAATGACTCTTTTAAAAGACAACATGAATATAAGAAAACTAATTAAAAGGATAGTGTTTGTAACTTGTCATCAATACAGTACAGCATCCATGGTTGAGATGCTCAACACTTATTGATCTCATTTGTCTAGATATAAATATATACAATAGTGTAAACAAGGCACACACAGTCCAAGTAGTGTTTTGTGAGCTTGTTATGCTAATATTAAATCTTCAAAGATGCCTTAACGTAAACTTAGTAAAAATGAAGGTTTTAGAAAGCAGAAAGAAGACTGAACCCTGGTATCTTCAGGGAAATGACTTTAGTTGATATGCAGAAAAGGAGTAAGTTTAAACTTCATAAACTGCACCCAATGTCAGCTATGGACATTCAAATGATGTAGAGGAATCACAAGCAGCAAACATAAGCTTCATATGAGATAGACGCACTGGAGCATCTATCTCATATGAAGTATCCTTTTTTTTTTTTACTTTATTAGTGATTTTCCAAAGTTGGATTTTTTTTTATTAGTTGCCAAGTCAAGTGTGAAACAATAATTATTTCAGGTTATGAATGAATTTGAAATCTCAAGAGTAGCATCTCAGCATTTTATGTATAAATTTTATGTATGTTCTAAGTGGTATCTATAAGACTACCATGCCTGTTGCCAATGTCAAGAAAACATGTTTAGTAGAGAACCAACAGAATAGGAATAATAAAATTTGATTGTCTTCCAACAAGATAAAACAGGTGAGGAAGTAAGGGAAAATATTCAAGAATTTAAAAGAAATAATACTAGTAGCCTTTTGGACAGATTACAGAGAAAAACAAAACAAAACAAAAACAATGAAAAATCCCATAAAACCACCATAAACCTGTGCGTAAGAAATGCTGATACTATAATAGCAATAATCAGATGGAAATGCATATTTGTTTGTTTAATGTCCATTTTCCCATGTTATAGATTTAAACGGTTGTTTAAAGTTAGATTTAACAGTCAGCTAGTCTTCTTGTCACCAACCCTTACTTTTTTTTCAAGTGAAGGACTTCTTTATTACACAGACCTTCAAAAATGCAAAGCAACCAATCATAATATCAACAAAGAACATAAGCACTGTTTTGCTCAAGTGGTTACAGCATGGAAGTATAATTATGCACATACATTTGCAAACATGCACACAAATTATGGGCTTCTTGCAGTTTTATCTATCAAAATCCCTTACAAAGAATTGATTGCTCCAGGGTTACAGTAGAAGATATGCCCACAATACTGTGCAGTGGGAACAAACCAAAAATCACATGGTTAAGAGGCAAGCTACTGAGCCACATAATATCTGTGTCTATTACAAATGAGAATTTCTGAATAAAACTGAACACAGCCCATTTGAAATAAGTTTTAAAATGTGTATTCTTTAAAAGTAAAAATAATATAAAGAACCTTATTTTTTTGCCAAACTTCAGTTCATAGCCAATGTAAGTATTTTGGAATTTGGAAATTATCCAATACTGAAAGGTTAGCTAAAAGTTTTCATAGAATACCTCCCACCCAACAGCTGTAATAGATATTCCTCATGATTATTTCATAATAATTACCTTGTATACATACATCTACTTTTAATTGTAAGTGTAGATAAGATAGGTAGGCTATGACCTGGATTGTTTCATAATCAGCTACAATTGTATGGTAGTACTACAATGTATGATAGTTCCAGTTGCCATGACTACAAATATTATCAGTGAGAAGTGGGGAATTTGAAAAAAAAAAATCATCATACTACAGGAATGTTCATAAATAATCTTTTAACTTCCATACTCAAGTCCTCTGGATCAAAATGTTTTGAAATATTTTTAAAATGAACATTTGTCGCCCCTTATTTCTCTTCCTCTGGTGATGTCACAGAAACCTTTCTTGTAGGCAAATATATTTGACATGAACACTTCAATATCATTCACTATTAGTCAACTAATCTTCATAAAAAAATTGTATAATAAAGAAAAAAAAAAAGCTTTCGATGCTGCAAAATATATTTCATATTAATCAATAACACTTAAACCCCATACTTATTTAACATGCTCAAAAATCATCATTTTATTTATTCCAGTCAGGATTAAATAAATTAATAGGTTTTTCTTCACATCAGTTTTTGACTCTTAGGTTTTCTTTGATACTCCTGTCTGTAAATATGCAATGGATCATAGTAAGGAATACATTTAGCTGTTAAAAACCTTTATTTCATTAACAATTCTTGGGTGCTTTTATTAAAGTCAACTACTGTAAGCATTCAGGTCACATCTCCAGTTGAGAATAACTTTATCCCACCTTCAGAGGCCCTCTAACAATTATAGGTGCTGTCTTCCCTTCTGACAAATGAGAAAAAAATTGCAGTAGTACTCAAAATGTCAATGTAGTTTTGTATCTCTACAATACTATTAGATATAGCTATAGGCAAACCTGTTAAACTGATGCAAACCAAAACTTCTCAAATGAAATGATGAAAAATAACATGGTTTAGAGAGTAGAATGTTTGAGAGATTAGTGAAAAGTTTAGGATAGATTGATGACAATGTTAATAGAGGAAAACTGATTATAATTTTCATATGAAACAAGGACTGATCAAGATTCTAAATGCTGTTAAAAAACTAAGGATGTCAATCAGGAGTTAGATATTTCTAAATAGCTCAATAAATTAGCAATACTAACAAGAATTTAAAAAATGAAATTGAATGTCTTAGGCAAAATTCTTTGAAAGTAAAGTCTCATATTACTGTCAATCAAGGGAATAGTTTTATGTTGATTCACAACATTTTCATAGAACCTGACTTATTGTTTAGCTCCATGTCAATCTTGATTAAGTAGGCATATGATCCAGTGCCCCCATCCTGGTTTTCATATATTTAATGCATCTAAGATTACATTAGCTGGTAGGGAGTAATCCAAGTTGGTCTTTGCTGTTATTTCTAGCAAACTGAGCAACTATGAATAAAAGATTGGCTCATCAAGCAGATTTGGGCTGACTAAAAAGGTTATTTCTACCAATAAGTATAACATGCAAATAGGAGCAAAGGCAGAAAACAGAGACTATATGTAATGTTTAGTGCTGAACATAGCAAGGCAGATATAGATTGGGTGATATGGGGTAGAAAGTGAACTACTTTAAGTGAAGATAGATAAGCACAGGTGTAGCTGTGAGGTTTAGGAGCTTGCTTCCCAATGCAACTGTGTAGTCTTGGGTTCAGTCCCACTGTGTGGCACTTTGGGCAGGTCTCTTTTACTTACAGCTCCAGGCTGACCAGCGCTTTGTGAATAGATCTAGCAGATGGAACTAATGAGCATATATACATATGTTTATATGTATGCATGTGTGAACAAGTGTGTGTGTGTTTGTGTGTACTTTTGTCTTAAAATCATGTGATGGTCTTAAATGAGCAACATCATTGCTCATTTCCAGTTTTCTGTGGGGGGAAAAAGTCTAGCCATGGGAAAATTTACTTTGCTTGTAAACAGACAAGGATTGATGACAGAAAGTGCAGCCAAAGAAAAAAACTACCTGAATGAATTCTGTCTGACCCATGCTAGCATGGGTGGAAATACATATATTACAAAACTTTGCAGAAATTAGTGAAAATTCTAATCAATGTACATCATGTTCTCAATGTACTTCAGAGGTCAGTCCATAACAGGTCCTACATTGCTTCTTATACTGATTCACCTGGAATTAATATATTTAATATTTAGTTTGCATTGTTGGAGGCGAGACTTTTGAAAGACCACATGACTGATGAAGGAGTTAGTTGATATAGGGTAAAAGCTTAATAAAGAGTGGATTAGTACATCTTGGTTGTGAATTATAATATATGTAGCATGAAAGAATGAAAGTTACATACTGGGGGAGGGTGTCATAAAAGCAAGTTGATAAATACAGAGGTTGTTAGGTAAAGGTTGAGTAACAAATGAGAAGATATAACTGAATGATGAGCAAAGAAATAAAGTGTAGTGGATGAATGTATAAGTATGGTGCTTCTTTCATATAAACTATTCAGGAAACTATTACAGATCTCAAATTTAGTGTCACCAAAGTGTTTTAAATACAACGGTCTCAGAAAATGTAAGCATATGGGCATATGAGGAAAATGAAGAAAAAAAAGATAAACAAGAACATGACAGGAAATAGGTTAGAGTAAAATAAAAACTTTGAGTAGGTATTTCTCAGAAAAGAGACAGAGTGGCACCAAAGTGAAGCAGGAAAAAAAGTTGAGTTTATAGAATAACAAGCAGAATCGAGGTAGTAACTCTACACAGAAATAATAATTACCTTTATCATATAAATGGCTAGAGAAAAGCATCAACCATCCCTGTGTTGAAACAAGAATTAGGTACATCTTTGAGGTCATGTACAGAAGTGCTCCAGGTTAACAAGGCTGTTTGTTCTGAGTTCAAACCATGCTGAGGCCAACTTTGCCTTTTATCATTTTGGGGTTGATAAAATAGAAGTGTTAGTCAAGTACTGGGGTTGATAGTACTAATTTATCCCCTCCTCTCAAACTTGCTAGCTTTGTACCTAAATCAAAACTTATTATCATTATTATTAGTAGTAGTAGTAGTGGTGGTGGTGGTGGTGGTGATATGAGTCAAGTGAACAATCGTATATAAATCAGAGGATGCTGGATTATATTGTATGTGTTGACTATGGGAAACAGAAGCTAAAAAAATTTTCTCAATTTTAATTGATAAAGTAACAAACTTTTTATGTAAGCTCCTCACAATAAATTTATCAAAATTATTAGAGCAATAAGTACACTCTTTTAAAAAGCCATTTAGAATTGTTCTCGAATAAATTGAAAAATATATTATCACTGATTAATGATTGGTGCCCTCTATTAAGTAATTTAGATTGTCACTAACACTTAATAGTCTGATAAACTCTTACATAATAATGGTCTCAGCTGTAACAGTAAGTTACTTTACTAAGTAAAATATTATGTGACTGTTCTAAATATTTTATCTTTAATTCACTGAATAACATCGGATTTCAACTATATCACATTCACATTGTGTGTTTTAGCAGCCAAGTGTCAATTCCCTTTCTCTAAGAGTTCAGCACATAAGCAGCACCCAAGTTCATCCGCTTTTTTGAAGTAAATAAAGAATTAAAAAAAAAAATTAATGACAACCTAAAACATAACTGTGAGATTTAATGAGTATTCCATACAACATAACATTTACTACTAATCATAACTAGGCATATTCCTTCGAAACGATGCAACATTATATAGGGACATAATGTCTGTAGAGGAAAAATATACAAAAAAGCATAAACAAACAGCAATTCAATTTTTGTTGCAGGAAAGCTGTACAAAAAAATAATTAGATAACAAATATTTTAACACTTCAAAGACTAAATGATTATTTTAGATTTTCTGTTGTGATGAAATTTAGCTAAATTTGAATGTATTTAATGACATTTTCTCTCTTGTCCAAAGAATGAAAAATTCCTTGTTCTTAAAGAAATTTCTTGTGATGAATCAAAATTATGTAACATTTCTCTATCAGATCAGGTTTTTGCATGGCAAGGGAGATCCAGGAAGACATGGGACAGAATATTGAAGGCTGATCTTAAGCTGCTGAGATTTATGAAGATGACAAAGAATCGCAATATCTGGCACCTTACTGTACTCAAGAAGACTTGTCTACCACAGCAGAATTGATATCTTAAAACTACCTTGGCAGTGCTTGTCCATGAGGGGCTCTGCCCTGCTAATTTTTTTTCCCCCCATATTTCATCCCCTAACGTCCATCACTTCTCTATCATTTAATAACAGAAAAGGTACAAAATACACACCTTAACTTTCTCAATTATCTTTCTTCCCCCAAACCACTCCCATTTTCTTGTCCCACTTATTGTCTCCACCAATCACTTCTATGCTGTACCCTCTCTCCCCTAGGCTGCTCTCAATCATTAACACCTCACTTTAGGTATCACTTCAATGCTCTCACATATCTACCATAACTGCTGCACCCCAAGCTTCTTCTATATTTCTCTCCATCATTTGCTAGTCACATCAAACCTGCCCACTCACCCAGTTCAAACCTCTATATTACTTCACTTATTTTCTCTACCCTCAATGTCCTTTGAGGGCATGTCAGTGTTGGTGCCATATAAAAAGCACTCAGTAAAGTGGATATTTGGCTGTAAAAACCAGGCCAAAATAGACAATGAAACCTGGTGTGGCTCCTGGCCAGCTTCTGTCAAACTGTCCAACCTATGCCAGCATGGAAAATGGATGTTAAATGATGATGATGAAGATGATGAAATCCAATTTTTAAAGACCCATATGATTGTACATTTATTAAAATACAAACAAAAAGACATAGTTGTATTTGTTACCTACTATACCAGAATAGTTTTTGGTTGATTTCACAAAAAAATTTCTGCAAATATTTTTGAAACTGATCCACAAAACTGTTACAAAGGATTATATCTACTGGGGAAAAACAGAGGCATCGTGAAAGTCAGGCCTTTCTCTACAATATCAGAAAAATCAGTGGATTCAACTTGGAATTGAAATTGGGTTGCAGACTGCTCAGTGGCCACTTATAACAGCATAAATTTTTTAGACTTGTTCGACTAAATATGAAATACATATTCATGATCAATCAGTTGTTTTTTAAATGATTTGCCTTAACATTTGAAAAGATTATTCATGTGATGGCTGATAATAAGATCGTGTTATTAGTAAACATGAAATGTTTATTCCTTCATAGAGAAGCAAAAAACCCTAAAAGTTATCACAATAAAAAAGGAAACATTCGACCAAATAATAACAAATATATTATAACAAAGATTTCTTTAAAAATTTTAAGCCCCATTCAAGGTAACAAAAGCATCAAAATACTGAAATATTGTGGTCTTTTCCAAGGTCATGTTATTCCAGTGGGAATTAGAGCTTCATTTTTCCAAGAATTTATAATAAAAGAATTTCACTCACACTGATAATAATTGAAACTAATAAAGAATATTTCTGCTTCAATAACAAAATCTTAAGCAAGTAAAATGAAATGCTTTGTTAGTCAAAATATAATTGTATGAATCAATAAAAGATCCTCAACATGATCACTTGACCTACAAGAAATGGCAAACAAATCATACCATAATTTAAAAGAGGAAACATTTGATAATGTAGTCTTAGATACTTTATGCCTCAATGAAATACAACATGATCAAAGTTGGAAAGTCTTAAGTTTCTGTTGGATCAAGGCAACCTGAGGTTGAACAACTTATAGTTACAGTGTGGAAGCTTGATAATTTGTGTCTGCAGTCATTGCTTGTGGATGAAGATAATAATGACAGCAATATGCAATGAAACACAGGTAGCTTGACAGCCGTCTTATTGGGAGGGGAGCAGATATTACTTAAAATATTTTTCTCCTACTATTATTGCTGCTACTCTTCCTCTACTACTACTACTACTACTACTACT
>JAOPJW010005814.1:67374921-67388686 GCA_027122535.1 Octopus maya
CACCCAACGAAACTGAATCCAGAACCATATGCTTTTTGCACCCTTACCAATGTATTGTGCCTTTTGGCCTTTTTAATTGTTTTAGCCATCTATATTGTAACGTATTTGATATATCACAATATCAATTTATCGTTATAGTATCTTGTTGTACACACACGTACACACACACATACTGTATAGGAATACTTAATACTCGCCCATAGTCCCTTTCTTAATCAGCACGAATTCGTTTCGTCCCCATTATGACCAGCGTTAAATGAAATTACCTATGGTGCATCTTGAAATTACAGCAGAGTTCAGGCGTATCTTCGTGATGTACACTCGGATTCTTGGTTGCTTATTTTAGATTCTTTCACGTTTTTCTCTTGATCCCACATTTTGCTTACTTATCTTAGAAGCTTGCCATATTTCTATACTCTCTATCTTCCCAAACATCTCTTAACTACGCCAAAATCCTTCTGTTGATTGATTCCCTCTTGTGGCTGATGTGCGTTAGCGACCCCTCTCTTGTCAATATCATGTATCGAGTCCGTCCCTCGAGTATGAATTTATTTCTTTTCCTACCAATGTGGTTAACTGGCTGCTTCAGAGAGGTCAAGAGCAGCAACAATATTAATTTCTTGAAGATGCCGTTGATTCTACAGTGTCTCCTGGTGTCTTCGGCTCTGGATTTCGTTCCCCTTTGCTGGTTAGAAAACATTGATGTCACACGTAATACCACGCTTCTAGTCACCTGACGCCTGCATCTTATTCATCTTTTTCACCCCTATGTAGTAGTGAAGCAAATTCTATATAGGTGTGTTGTTCCAATTTCACATTTTTCTAGATTATCTACACCTAATCTTTTTTTACATTTCGGAAACACAGAGTAATTTATAAGTTTCCGAGAAAGAACAACACTCCATATTCTTCTTCGTCCATTCCAGGATGAATTCGTTAGCAAAGAAACATTGTTGTCGATAATATATTTTTCATGCATTTCTTTTTCTTTAATATGTCTATTTTGGCAAACATCTCATACCCCTCAACGTTTACAAAAGTGTGATATTCATGTATTTGTCGTAAATCCAGTACTATAAATTGTTTTAGATTTATATTTTGTCTTCAGATAAATGTTTCTTCGTGCGCTAGTGTCTCCTAGTAGGGCTTGAAATGATGATATATTATACTTTTCTGGAGTGTTATTGAAATAAAATCTGTTGTGAAATTTGCTTGAAAATGAAATAGGGCGTGCTTGAGATTTTATTCAAGTAAACGCTTCTAGCATTAACTTTAGTACATCTTTCTTCTACATCAGACGACTTATTTTTTTAAAATCAGAAAGAACAATCTGAATGTCTAATTTTAAAAATATACAGGTAATAACTACATATAAATGTACATATTTTTATCCAAAGTACTGTACTGAATCCAAACATACTGTAAGACAAACGAAAAACAAAACCTCCTAGGATATAGCATTGTTATAAAGTATTCATTCACGAAGCTCTGACTTAAACGGACATTCGCTGACGCAGTCAATGATGATGTTTTTTGACAAGGATGATGATGATGACGAAGACGTCGGGGCCAGCGTAGTCGAGAACAAAAATGACAATTAAAAGGGAGCTGTTAATGATGATAATAATGAGGAAATTACTATTATTGTTATTATTATGATAATGAATATCATGATCATGATCATTATTTTGGGCTACTGCTGGCCGTTTTCAATACGCTGGCCTAGTAGTTTTTTTTATAGGTAGCCATTGATACTGGGCTGCTACGATAAACCCATCTAATTTTAAGACAAAAGAAACAAACCATTGATGGGTAAGAGCTTTGTCAACTTTGGCCCTATTGGCTCTCCTTTTGTATTTGCAATTCAAAGGTTTTTCTTGCCATTAATCAGTAAGAATATCTAAGGCAGCAGTTTGAGCACGGGCTTCCATGCGCTTAGCTTTTTCTGTGCTTGTTTCTAGTACGACTTATATATTCCTTTGCTTGTTTTGTTACTGAATATGATTCTTTCTTATTTTAATGCTTGGAGACAAGTTTCAATATCCAGTTATCTGAATATTTCAGCTAGGTGTCTCAGCCAATTGTGGAAATATTCATCGATAATTCCAGTTGTAAAAGTCCACGGCAACCCTCCAATCAGTATTTATTATTATTGTTATTATTATTGTTATTATTATTATTATTATTATTATTATTATTATTATTATTATTATTATTATTATGTTAGATTGTAAAATGAATCCTGTCTGAGTTTATGTACATATCTAGCATTAAGACTTAAGGTGCTTTTCATTTTTAATGTATCCTTCCATTTTTAAAGATAATATTGTGTAATTGAAGAAGATTCAGCCATTATTGCTATTTTATTGAATGATATCTTAGAAAGTCCCAGATTGACCTGTTTTCTGTTGTATTTCTAGCTTTTACTTCTTGGACAGTCCTAATCTATCAGACTTGTGATCAAAGATATTCCTGCCAAGATCATCCTGTATTTGATTTGACATTGTTATTTAGAACTACATTATCAAACATGTTTTACTTTTTTTTTTTTTTTTTTGTTTTTGATTTAAACATTGGGCTGTGATTTAATGGAGATCTGCACACTATTTCTAGTAGATCAAACAACCACATTGAAGGTTCTTTATTTCCTATTGCCATACATCTGGTTATAAGATGTTGTTTCCCACTACTTCCTTCTAATAGTTCTTATCTCATCAAACACTCTACTGAAAGACTACAATTGTAGCCCCACTCCCCTTTCTTGCCTTCCAGCAACCAGTTGTGGACACTTGCATAATTCCCATCACATATGTTGTTACTCTCTGCTGCCATACCTTCATGTATTTCTCTTTTCTTAATTATTCTGTTGCTAGTTCTTTTTATTTTATTTCCTTCATTCTTTCTCTGTCTTTTCTTTCTGTTCATATTTTCTTCATTTCTTTTTCTCTGTCTTCTAGCTTTCCTTCATCCTGTTATCAAAAACTTATATGAAAAGCATATAAGTTTTCTCAAGAACTTCTCTTGTTCATAGTTGGTTATCATTTCATTGAAATGCTTCTATTTCCTAATACTTAGACGCTGTTGGATATTTTTTTGTTCTGTCCATCTGGCTGTCAGTCATTCGTGATTCCTTCCTAGAGCAGTGTACAATCTACTTCAATCCTTAGCTAATACTAGATGGTAGGATTGGAATAACACTGTTGATTTTAAACCATTTTAAACCAACATATTCTGGTAGCATGCAAGTCACCTCTTAGAAAACATGTATATAGCAACATAACAAGTCATGAATATCTTTATGATGAATTAAAAAAAAACAATGCTTAAGCTTGAATGTAATGAGGTGAGAGAAAATATCACAAGGTATACAAAGAAAAGTTAGAACTTGGAATTCTGAATGCTACATATGACTGAAAAATGCAGTGGATTTAGTAGAAGTACTATAGTTCCCAAACTATATTTCTTTAATGAAGTAATGAACTAACTTTATGGCTTAATCTAATTTGACCTGTACTTATCTTGAATGATTAGTTTAATCTGTTGTCTGGTTTAACATCAACACCTGGCATTTAAATACAATTAACAGGATCCACTCAGGTGCAAGTATTTGGATCAGATCTCCAGTTAGAGATCTGATCCAAATTCTACTTCAATCAGAAGTAATCCAGAATATAAGAGATGTTGTACACTGAGCATTGGTCATTCCTCTTGCATTGGTCCCTATCCATGGTAAGGTCAGCAGCTTCACTAAGTTTAATATCACATCCAACTGAATGCTCATTAACTTTGGAAACAAAGCTTTTGATGCTTGTGATTCAAAAGTGTGACCAGTAGTATATTTATTATCCAAAAGACTTTTTTCTAAATGACTAAAGACTCTGCCAATTTGCCCTCTGCGTAAGTCATAAAATAAGTCATCTTCATCATTAGAAATAGTTGTTTCTAATTTAAGCACAAGGCTAGTAAGTTTGAGAGGAAGCAGTTTATTACATTGATCCCATTACTTGGCTAATATTCTATCAACCCTGGAGAGATGAAAAGAAAAGTTGATCTGGGTAGGATTCGAACTCAGAAAATAAAGTACTGGAAGAAATGCTTTGAGGCAATTTTTCAATTACTCCAGTGATTTTGTCTGCTCACCATCCTTCCATCATTAGAAATAACGGTCAACATTATCACTGTCATTTCTAGTTTATAAAGCTTACTTTCAATAGGCTTATCTTCTATTTCCATAGTCTTCTAAATGCTTTGCATTTTCACATATGCCTTAATCTGTATGCCACTCGAGAACTGGCAAAAGAACTTTTTTGCATGTGATTGGAAAGTCAAAAACACTCGACAAATGGGTACCATACAATTTAAAGAAAAATCAGAAAATGCGCTGATATGAAATTTGCTTGTCGCTTCTCCATAACCAGACCGATCCATTTCTTGACTGTATTGTAGCTTGCAATGAAAAGTGGATTCTGTACAATAATAAAAAACTTTCTTCACAGTGGTTAAGCCAAAATGTGGCATTGAAAACCTTCCCTAAATCCAAGCTCTTCAGAAAGATGGTTATGGTGACTTCTTGGTGGTGTGCTGCTGGACTCGTCCACTATAACTTCTCAAAACCTAGAAAAACCATTCTGTAGAAACATATTGCCATGAAATTGTTAAACTGAATGAAAAATTACCACTCCTCTGCCCTGACTTGTCAACAGAAGAAGTCCAATCATTCTTCATGACAATGCTCAACCTGCATGTTTCACTAATGACACTCCAGGAGATGAGGAAACTTGGCTACGATGTTCTTCACCAGACCTTTCTCCTACAGACTACCACTTTTTCAAGCACTTTGATGGTTTCCTGGGAGATAAAGAATTCAAAAATCAAACCGATGCTGAAAGTGCATTCAAAGCATTCATCAGCTCCAGAACTCCAGATTTTTATGGTACCAGAATAAACAAACTTGTAACTCGTTGGCAAAAATGTGCTGATTGTAATGGTACTTACTTTGATGAATAAAATTTCCGCATTGTTGAAATATATTGTGATGAATTTCATTCTTTCAAAATGTTGCACATCAGCCTGATGTGTATGTGTCTGTGTGTGCGCATGTCTGTATACACGCATGGACACACACACTGTGCAGAGCAATATAACAGTAAATATACAGTGTTTACTAAGAGAAAGATGTTTAAACTGTTAAGGGTATATTATCTTCATAGCTAATCCTAGGCAGAAAGTAACAGGTTTAGTTTCCTTGTTTTAATGTTTTTGTAGTAGTAGTAGCAGCAGCAGCAGCTGTAGTAGTATTTACTAATGAAATTTCTCCTCCTCCCCTTCACCACTGCTAGTAGTTGGTGGGTGTTTCTTTGGTTGGTAAGGATATTTTTGTACATCCCATCCAAAATAGCTATAGACTCTTGTAGTGTAGAGCTGCTGTTGGTTGAGTGCCAGTGCAATGATTGCTGTTTTTTGGCTTCCATCCTGTCTTGGAGTATAGCTGCATTAATCTCTTTTGCTTTAATGTACCATTCATAACTTTGGAAATATTTCCTGTCACTCTGCACTAAGCGTACCATTCCTTATCACCACCACCACCACTACCAACAATAACAGTAGCAGTAATAACAGCACCCTTACCATCATCACCATTACCAGTAAGAACAGCAGTAGCATTACCACTGCTATCACCACTACAATTGCCATCATCATTAACAAGAACAGACTAATAGAATCTCTCTGTAGTTATGCAACATGCTGAAAATAGCAGCCAAATCTCCCTTTAAAGCACATTGTACTACTTCAATAAAAAATTTTAAAAACAGTTGGATAATATAGTCTAAAATATATATGGTTTTATAATAAGATGCGATGGTCATAGCTGGGAGTTCTGTCATAAGTTGTCTTACTTGACTAACCTGAAAATATAACTACTCTTATCACTACCATCACAAACAAGGAAGCTTCTCAAATGTTGTTAAACTGACTAGAAATAATAGCCAAATTTCCTCACATCACAGCCTACCATCTTAAAAAGGTCAGACACATTGGCCAATCTAGTCCTATGCAAAATGATGGGGTGATCACAGCTAGAAAACTTTTGATTTTGTCTGTTTGATCATAATTAATCTAGGATCCAACAACAGCACTGCCACCCACAACAACATCTATAATACCATCAATATTTCTTCCACCATAACCACCACCAACAACAATAATGACACTACCACTACCAATAACAACATTACCATCAACAACAGTGACAACAACACCAGTACCACCAATCCACCACCAGCAGCACCACCACCATCACTCAGTTTATTTCCTTATCTATTAGAAGTACATCTCGCTCACTTCTTCCTCACTCATTTCTTCCAACCCACTTCATTCCTCTCTTCACTTCTATATGTACCCCACTACTTGAGATCTTAAATATTCTTTTTTCTCTCTTCTCTCTACCTTTTTCTCCATTTCTTTGTTGTTTCTCTTGTGCACCAGCATGGCCTTTACTTTGATGACTAAAGTAAAGAATTAGTAAGAACTAAGTTCAGAATTTAGATGAATAAGTCTAAATACTCCAAGGCATGTAGCCTATCATTTGACTATCAAGCACATCTGCCACTGCTTTACCCTTCACTTTTCCTTTCAGGCGGGATCTTGTGACATTAATGGCTTTTCCAAGGTTACAAGGCATTGGAAGGAAATGAAATAGAAAATTTTGGAAAGTACCTGGACATTACATTCTGTGACACATGATGTGTTGTATCATTTCTTTGTTCTTTTTCTACTGCCTCTCTAATGGCCTCTGCCTGATCTTATGCTACCTCCACTCAAGTCTTCCTCACTCATTTATTTCTCCTCTTGTCACACATATTATGTCTCTACAACTATGCTCAGTTGATCTTTTCTTAGAAGCTCAACCCTCTGAAATATTTTTCCTTGTGCATATCTTTTTCTTGTAGAAATATTCACAGCACTGATTTTCCCATCTCAGGGCTCTGGTGGAAACTGTCCCTTGCTTTTACTAAACTAATTTTAAAAAACCATGCCTTTGTGGGTGAATGATATTGCTGTTGAAACTGGAATACAGTAAACAGTGCCAGTCTAACTGGTGGAGGTGACAAAGATTACTCTGTGACATGTGAGTGAAAATGGTCTTTGTTAATACAAGAGTACAAACTCAAGTGAATGTAAGACATTAGAACTGTGTATTTGATAACTGAATTGTAAAACAACTCTTATCCTTCGTCTAAGAATCATTTGCAGGTTCCTTGAGACTAAATCTCAAGGCATCAATATGACGATGGAAATTTTTGGTATAATAATAATTGTTCCAAATTTTGGCATGTAATTTTTCTAGTGGGAGAGGTTATTTGATTACATCAACCCTTGTATTTGACTGATACTTTATTTTATCGACCCCAGAAGGATGAAAGGCAAAGTTGACCTTGAACTTAAAATGTAAAGAGTTGCAAGAAATGCTGTATGGCAGTTAGCGGATGAAATTGACTCTGAGATGGAGAGATGTGGGGCAGAATTGATCTTACCAGAATTTAAATTCAGATTGTAAAGAGTCTGAACAAATACCACTAAGCATTTTTTTTACACTAATGATTTTACTTATTCACCAACTTAATAATAATTACGTCTAATTAAAGCCAAGGTCAGCAAATCTGATTGCACTCACCCCAATGCTTCGCTGATACTTTATTTTATCAACCTTAAAAAGATGAAGGGCAAAGTTAACCTCAATGGGAATTGAAGTCAGAACACAAGGAGCCAGAGCAATTATTGCAAAGCATTTGTCTAATGCTCTTATGATTCTGCCAACCCATTACCTGAATAACAGTAATAATAATAACCACAATGAATTCTCCTGTTGAAAATTACATAAGTGTGTTCAGCATTTTGCCAAACAACCTGCTCAAATGATTTGTATATAGTAATCAAATGTATGTGCTGCACATTAGCTCGCTCTCTCCATCAAATCAATGTAGTCTGAACAGGTGCACAGTGTACTACATGTCAGGTGTTGAAGTGACTGCAAGCAACATGAGATGAGGTGTTTTGCTCAAAAACACAATACGGAACCTGTTCTAGGAATTGAAACCATGATCTTGTGATCATGACTGCAACACCCTAACCAATAAGACATGCATCCTATAATAATAGTAATGATGATTTCATTTATTTTGCCACAAGGGTGAAGGATGAGGGGGACAATACAAAGACTAACATAAAGTGTGGAGGTTTACATATAATGAAATGATAAAAGAAAAGGTAAGTATACATGGTATACACTGAAAAAAAGGGACATATACATAGTATACAAAGGTTTAAAAAAAAAAGTGGGGAAGGATGATAGAGATGCCACCCTCTTGACACAGAAGGATCTCTAGGGATAATGGAGGAACCCCAATGTCCAAGCTTTCCCTGAGTACCAAGAGCAAGTACCCTCTCCAATTCCTTTTCTCTGACTTACAGGTCTACACTGAGAGAAGTACCATCCACTCTTGCCATTTTCGCAACTTTCACCCACCTTTCAAAAAACTCTCTTGAGGACAACACTTCCCTCACCACTCTCAGTTTCCCTTTCAAGTGAAACTTGAAGTCAATAAGAGCTCTACCAAAGAGGAATGTATTTGTCTTCATGCCTTTCAGCCTTGTCAACCAAACAACCTCTTTTGCCACAACCACTAGGCAAAGGAATACTGCCTTATCTGTCCAACTGAAAGAGGGCAGCGGGGCATCATCACTACAGACTCGGCTGACAGACTGATCCGTCCCACACATGACAGCAGCTAATCAATATAAACCCACAAGTCAGCAATGCCTGGACAATGAATGACTGTGCAGAACAGTTTTGTCACTCTGCATGCACCTCAGACAACTCTATCTTACAGCACACTTGTGCCTGTAGAGTTTATCTCAAACTGGTATTCCCCCCCCCCTTCCCGGTAGCACTGCCAGGCCAAGGACATCTGGAAATTATCTATGATAGTTTCCGAGTGGAATGTCCTCCGGAACAGACTAGCCAGTTCGTTTTCATTGGTGCCCAGAGTCTCCCCATCCAGAAATCATTGCAGGTGGTGTAACCTAAGAATGTGTCTGCACATTAAGAGTCTCTGCATAACTAATCTGCCACTCAGAGGATGCTGGCAACAGATTGCCCACCTGACCGTTAAAACGCATCCCTTCCACAAGTACTTAAATAAGAGATGTTCCAACCTGCTCAAGCAGTAACTGGTACAAGTCATGACGGTCAGGTGATAAATGATAACGGAGGCAATATAGGCATTCACCACCTCTGCCTGATCTTTCAGGGACAGCTTCCTCTCAGCCCATTTCTGGGTAATACTGGCCTCCCTGTTCGCCACCTCCTTCCAGTTCTTATCAACCTGGAGGTCAAGACCAAGCTAGACTCTGAGCAGTTGTAATAAGTACTAACAGTACCCATGAAAATTCCACAGTAAATATGAAATTTTTTTTAGATGGTTTTAAGTTTATATAGAACCAAGCTACAGCTACTACATAATAATAATAATAATAATAATAATAATAATGAAGAAGCTACTCTTTTCTATTATAGGCTAAGGCCTGAAATTTTGTGGGCTAGTTGATTACATCAACTCATGTGCTTCACTGGTACTTATTTTACCAACCTCAAAAGATGAAAGGCAAAATCAACTTTAGCAGAATTTGAACTCAGAATGTGAAGCTGGATGAAATGCTGCTAAGCATTTTGTCTGGCATACTAACAATTCTGCCAGCTCACCATCTTAATGTGAATTATCATAAAGATTGTAATTATTTTGTTTTAAATTTAAATACTGTTTCTTTATCTTTATGATTTTGCTTGCTTATTTCAGAATAATCTGGCAAAAGTACAGGTCCTGCTGACTGAAGGAGCTAATGTAAATACAAAAGACCATGCTGGATGGACACCTTTGGTATATGTTATTATTGTTATCATCTTTCATAAACCATGTTACATTTTAGCAGCACAAATTTTTACAAAAATTGTATATTTTTTTTTACCTATATGAAAATTTATTTAATAATTTTATATTTAGGTGCAGTTTGCTTTTTGTGAACTGTAAAGCAGTGTTGACTTAAAGTTTTCTTTGTAATTGTTAAAAAATTCATATTTCAAACAAAAAAAAATGGATTCCAGCCAAGGAATCATAATGTTTGGTATGAAAGAAACAGAAAGGAAGAGATTAGAGTTTAAGAGAAAGATGAGAGAGAGCCAGCATTGAAAATGTTGTCTGAGTCTCTCCTACAACTAATGCAGATGTTGCAACCATAGCAATAAAAAGTATTAAAGTCACAGTTGAAGCAATTGTAGTGTCACCATATACAGACAAGTCCATCTGACAGCACACCTGTGCCTGTAGAGTTTATCTCAAATTTGTAGGAAAGTAGCAGTACTACTTGTTACAGCAGCAGTGTCTACAATAATAATGACCTTAACCAATCATTATTAGACTACAAAGAAAATATTGTTTGCTTCTGTTAAGTACAGTGAATACAATCCATTTACTGGATGGCAAGCAGGAAATAACCAAGAAATATTACAATGACATAAAAGATAAGGAGCATTGTGTAGTAGTGTATGGAAACTACAATGCTCAACCCCAACTCAAATAGGAAAGTGTCTATAAGGAACCTAGTTTACAGTCACCTACATAGCAAGAGGAAGACAACATGGGACTATTATTGCTGTCTGCAACAATGAAAAGGGGTTAGATCAATGGCTATAACCATTTACATGTTCTAGAAGTTTATAATGAATCTGAGCCACCAGCATAGCACCCCACAGAGATAGATCAGAGTGATAACAATGGTTGGGGAGCAGAGGTAGTAATGAGATTCACCTCCCAATCCCAGCAAAGCAAAATGGAAACGTCACTGGATTCCTAGATGTTGATCACACCTTAGGACCTTGCTAGTGTCACTAATCATTTCCAGGTCAAAGTGTGCATGCCAATAGGAGTGGTTGTCAGAGGAAGACAACCTAGATGGCCACACAGGAGAGAAGTCATTTTTAAATATTAAGAGAGGATATGTATGTAAGTTATGAATGTATACAGGTACTTACTTTATTGAGCATAGAAAGATGATCAAACACATCACCTTCAGAAATAGATCTCATTAAGTACCCAATACATTTAACTTATTGTTCTACCAGTTCTGTCACCTATCATCTAACAATAGCATTGATCATTTGCTACAAGGGCAATGGTTGAAGAGACCAATTACAAAATCATTGGTGGGGTGGTGCATAAAATAGAGTATGAGTAAACAGACATGGGAAACCAGTTTTATATCTATGAAAATAAGGATTTCTAACATAATTGCAAGGTTATACACTATTAAATAGAGCAGATATATTTAAAACTTCCTCAGTATTTGATTGTACTTTACTAATACTGAAAGGATAATGGTCAAAGGTGAGTTTTGTGAGATTTGAAGATAGAACTTAAATTAAATACTACATTTTATCCAACATTTTACTAGTTCTGCCCCTCCAACACCATTAATAATACTAATAATGACTTCTTTATAGTCACAAGGCTACAAATATTTGGCAAAGGTGCATATTTGATTTAATTAACAGCAATATTTGACAGGTACTTATTTAATCTATTCTAGAAAGATTGAAAGGAAGACAGTTCAGTTTATTTATCCCTTATTGTTATTGACAAATTTAATCTACTTTAGAAAGGTTGAAAGATTAAAAGAGTATTGCTGATTTAATTAAACATTGTAATTGACAGGTACATATTTAATATATCCTAGAAATAATGAAAAGCAAAGTTAAAGAATACAAGATTTGAACTCTGAATATAAAGTAATATAACTTAAAAAATAGTTATTTTACCTAGCACTCTACTAAATTGGTCACCCATGCCCTCACACAGCCACTTATTTTGGAAGGAAAGAGCAGAAGGCTATTACTATTACTCATAATAAATTTTATAGCATCATTTTAAAATGTAGTAAAATATACTATAAAAATGCCATAAAATCTTTAAGACTAAATATCCTCAACCACCACCACTGCTCCAGATAATATATAAATAATTAAGTTATACATGTTGTGTATGATTACATAGTTATGAAGTTCTCTTCAAAGTTATATGGTTCCATATTCAGACCAGCTGTGTGGTACTTTGGGTGTCTTTTACCATGACCTTAGATCAGTCAAAATACTGTGATTGATCTGAGTTCACAGAAATAAGATGGAAGCCTATCATATGGACTGTACACATTGGGTGAGAAAGTTTAAATGTTACCCAACATAATTCTATCACCTGAATCTTTAAGTGTTATTTGTGGAATCTACCTCTTTGCAATAAGATTTCTAGATTCAGGCTAATCCTCCCTTCCACCATTCTTGGTAACTTTGTTATAAAGTCATGTTTTGTCCTACTTAGACTAAGCTGTAAACAAAAATAAACTTTAATGATTGGGTGAAAATGATTTGAAGAGTAGCCCTTTCCCTTGAGAAACACAATTTTATTGAGTTCATATATAATGTTGGAGAGTACTACTTAACTTTACATAAGTAGACCTTTCTTAGTATTTAATAATAAACAAGTATCAGAATACTTATTATTGGACTTCTGCAAAGTGTGGAGGTTAAGAACAGAGAAAACTGATTTCAGTCCTTCAAAATTATATTTGGAAGATGTTCACAACAAACAATATTTATAATGATGATGATGATGATGATTTCTATCCAAAGCAGAAAGTGGCATATACTCATTGAGGAGTTGAATATAATCAATTAAATGGAATCCTAGTATTTGAATGGTACTTAATTTATGAACTGTAGCAAGAAGAATGGCAAATTCAACCTTGATAAGATTGGAAGTGCAACACAAATGTATGTAACTAAATATGGCAAAATATTTTGTTTGCCACTGTTCCAATTCTGCCATCCAC
Organism: Octopus maya; assembly: GCA_027122535.1. Lineage (NCBI taxonomy): Eukaryota > Metazoa > Mollusca > Cephalopoda > Octopoda > Octopodidae > Octopus > Octopus maya. The sequence continues at coordinate 67,387,861 of JAOPJW010005814.1, forward strand.
CAATTTCTAACACTGCCACAAGGTCACATATTTTAGGGGCGAAGGATAGAAGTGATTTAATTTATTATAATTACTTGACTGGTACTTTATTTTATGGACCCTGGTAGGATGGAAAGCAGAGGGGCTGAAGTGTTATTAGTTTATAATTCATCACTTACACCATATATTGGATAGCTTGTGGAGGAATAAATTGTTATTTGAACTAAGTTAGACATGATTAAGCATACCTATATTCAAAAACTTTCTTTTATTCAGACATTCTATTAAGGTCCATATTTGTCCCATATGTGCTCAATAATAAAAAGATTTTAATTCTCTCTCTCTCTCTTTCTCTCTCTCTCTCTCTTCACACAGATCACATACACACTCACACATACATCACCCTCACCTTCCAAATGTCCTGTCACCTTACTTTGCAGTGATTGACAAAATATTTCAGTAGTTTGCCTACAGGTGGCAAATTGTTCTTTAGGTCGGTCTAAGTATGCTGGCCTATCAGCAAAAATATTCCTGCTGTCACTATCCCATCCTTTTTTCCAAGGACTTTAATTATCTATTTGTCCTTTATTTTACTAAGACAGTAGGTTGCGATTTAAAGAATATTGGCCTTTACTTCTAGTAGATGAAGCAATCAAATAGAAGCTCTATTTCTCCTGTTTCCTTAAGCTTATAAAATATATATTAGCAACAGAGGTGGTATTGATGCCAAGAGGCAATATTTATCCCCACTTAAACATAGATGTTCTATTAGAACAAACTATACTACGGTAGATACCATGAGAGTTTCCACTCTTCAAAATTCTCCTTTTCAATATGATGGTAGATG
>JAOPJW010005814.1:67837365-67848048 GCA_027122535.1 Octopus maya
ACTCAAATATATACATACACACTATATACATAGTGCATGCATTCATATTGTATGCATCTATACATATATCCTTCATATACACATACAACCAAGGAAAGTGAACAAGACTAATACAGTTTCGTAGAGACCAGCTATCCGGTAGATGTGATGTATCTTATTTGGTGAATTTGTTATTTTATGGGAAGAAATAAAAGATCTTTTCTTCAGCTGACATGAAAGCTATCAAGCAATTGATTGTATGACCGTTAACAAAGTTTAAGATCTACGAGAAATAATTATGAGCTCAAGGGCCTACTCAAGTGGAGACCAAAAAAACGCAAAGTTGTATGAAAGCGATTTGATGAACTTTCTAAATATACTATGAAACTATTGTCAAGGTTGTCAACATCAACATCTGAGACTGGCCAATCAAGCCAACGAAGCCAACCAAGCATTAAGGAAGCTAGTGACATGACACAAAATTTAGGCGCTCTCTGTAGCAATTTTCAATCCACTTTGAACATTTGGATTCATAGGATAATCATATGCTCGTAGTGATGAATATGAAAGCACCATGGAACAAGATGGACTCCACCCAATCACAACATTCTTAGACCTTTGGGCCTCGGGTTCCATGTACGTATAGCAAGATATTTCAGAAATTGTCCCGTTTTCTCTGGTCTGAAAAGTCAGCAAATTAGGTCAATGGGTTCCTTACAAAGTTATCTAATCGCGCGCAGAGCGCACAGTGTGCTCTTATTTGTTGTCACGTCTCACAAATAGACCTTTTTGGACCGAATAGTGATGGGTGATGAGAAATGGTTTCTCTATAACAATGTCAAGCGAAGAAGACAGTGGGTAGGGAAAGGAGAAACACCGGCACCCCAGGCTAAAGAAGGTCTTCTCCCACAGGTGTTGTTATCTGTTTGGTGAGATATGAAAGGTTTAGTCCAATTTGAACTTTTAAAACGAAACCAAAAGATAAGAAACGAGATCTACTGCGAGCAGCTTGAGCAGCTTAAGTCAGCGCTAGAAGAAAAGCGGCTATCTTTGGTTTCAAGATGAAAGGTGTACTTCCATCAGGATAATGTTCGGTCACATACAGCGTAGATAACATTCCAAAGGCTGAAGCAATTTGAATGGGAAATGATGCCCCACCTACCATATTTGCTGGACACTGCCCCATCTGATTAACATTTATTCCGTGGGGTTCAAAATCATTTGCACGGGGAAAAAATATGAATTCTGTAGACGAGATCAGAGCAGTACAACAAGTGAATTTTGAGAGAAAAGCTTTGCAAGTCTACCAGACAAATGAAGAGAATTGTGGAAAATGAAGGAGAGTATATTTTAGATTGAAAAAGAACTTTATCTTAATTTTGAAAAATAATAGAAGCATTTAGAGCCCTCCACCCCACCCATTATTTATGGGACCACCCAATACATGATGAGATTATCAGAGAGTCTTTTTTTTTTTTTTTGGTGACAAAGTAAACAGTTTAATATGTGTAGATATTTTGCTACATACATTGATCAAATCGATCCTCCAGATAAGTTGTAGTTCACAATCCAAATTGTTCTCTAAAAACTGTGTTACTGTGTCAACCATTTGCTTTAATACTCTCCTCATGATATAAGGTCCAGGGCACACGATTGTTATATTTCCTTTACATCCTTTACATCGGACGGTGTTGATAAAACTCTTCTATTTTATAAATCGACACATTATTTTTATCCAAATAATTTGCGTTTTTACCTGAGAGAGAGAATATTTTTATATTATTGCCATAAAGTATTGCATAAAGGGGTACGGAGTCCATATTTTTGATGTGATAGTTCATTTAGCTACGTCCTAATCTTTTTTTCGTCTGCTTAAAAATATATTGACAATGCAGTTACGCAATTTTAGTATAGTAAATCATTACCATTCTGAATGGATTCACTCCATGAATTTTTCTTTAATGGCAAATATTATAGTTTGTAATATTCCTAGAATATGAAAGTTGCAGAAATAATTTAATCTACAAGTTAACATTACAAAACTGCCATGCTGCTTGATAAGTTTATTAGAAATATAAATAGCTTTATTGTAATTGCATTTCTATGGAAATTTCTAAGAAAGTTATCGTTTCATATCTTTCTGCATATATATTTGACGTATTTTTCCTTTATTTTCCGAAGAGTATCTCTATATGTAGAATAGAACTCCTTCTTTTATGGCATTTCGTTTTGTTTCCAGTCCATCTAAAATTGAAAATCCTTATTTGTTGTTTGTATAAATGGTCAAACATTCAACATGTTTTATCGCATTTGGAAAATAAATTAAAACTTCAAAGAATGCCAGATAATACTCTCCATAGTATGAGTTCATTCCAAAGTTTTATCAATATTTCTGATGTAATTCGTGACTTGATTGCCTTCCACCTGTTTTATGAAGCTAATTATGAAACTCCTACCTAGGTGTATTATATATGCAAACAGATCACTAAATAATACAGAATAATAAAATTTAGAGTAAATAACACTATTGAATGAATTCCCCAATGCATATTCGTTTACTACATTTAAGCAGTGATGATAAGAACTATCAATAAAGAAACAAATATTGGTAGAATTAGCCATTTCAAAATACATCCCTCAGTAATCTGCTTTTCTATTATTTCATGTAAAAGAAGCCAAAACTATACTGTTTTTCCTTTATTCACTAGACTGATATTTTGAGTCGATTACACGATTGAAAATGTCCTTAATGTGAAGCTTTCATCTTCATTCATTATATGTAATACATACTTATTTCGTTTGTTTTGTTCAGCCTTTACACTTTCTATATGTATAAGATACAAAAGAGCTACACTTTAGTTGAACTATTCTCTATTTTCAACACCATTGCCACATATTCCTCTACACAAAGATCGGGAAACAAAAAATTCTATGGAGGCGGGCTTGTTATTTATTCCTGTCATGCTGTTATCTATTAATACATTAACAGTAGAAAATATAAATACAAATGCTCTCTTCTCTCAGATATTAGAAACTGATATTGGATATGCAGTGATTAAGTGGGATTTAAATATATTATCTTGATAGATATCGTATCAGATGTAATGAATACAGTAGCATTGTCTGTTTATGTAACTCTTTAAATCAAAGAGAGACATAAAAATACAGATATAAAGTCATCAATAAACTGTATATAAGTAAACACATACACACACACACACATATATATATATATATATGTATGTGTGTGTGTGCATGTATGTATATACGCATGTATATTTGTATGTATGTACGCATGTATGTACATACATGTTTATGTGTGTAACTCTCTCGCTCTTTCTTTATCTATCTATATATATATACAAACATATACTTATTTTTCCATACAAGCACACATATTGCTTTCAAAAGGATTGTACAACCAACCTCTGGATGCACAGTATAAAAATTAAGATTTTTTCGACATTTTAATGTATTATTTCTTCTTTTATGTGGTCAGTGCACATAAACGTGATACTGAAATAGTCATATCCTACCATATCGTATATATATTAACAGTTCGCTACAAGTCATTAAAAAAATCCACTATAAAAGAGAATTTGAGCGGTTATAATTTTATATTGTCTATCAGTATATTCTTGAATATACTATATAAATGGCCAGAAAGTTACTGACAGTTCCGCGCCTGCTCTTACACTTGGCATTACTACGGTGCCCAAGCATGGCCGCAGTAAATGGTAAAAGATAATCCAAGAGCAACAGTAGGCGTGAAACCATCGGTATCTTTCTGACCATTCATATGCTATAACCAGGAATATAAATTGGGTTGTCCGGAAAGTTCGTGCCGATTTATAGTAGCTTACTTTTCGACTTATTTTAGAACATGGATGAGTCCGTAAAATAGGATTTCACTACATCTCCATATAGAGCACAGTTTAAGCGGAAGAAGGTTCATGTTCCAATAACCTGTGTTAATTCTGTAACCCTTTGAAATGGAAGATAAGAAAGTTTATTTTCGGCACTTGATGCTTTTCTTTCTCCGTAAAGGGAACAAATTCCTCACAAGCAACCAAAGAAATATGCGCAGTTTACGGTGATGTTTCTTTATCCGAAAGAACTGTACGGAAGTAATTCGCAAGGTCCCGAGCTGAATATTGTAGCCTTATTGATAAAGAGCGATCAGGCAGACCATCCGCTACAGATGATGACTAAATCAAGTCATTAATTGAGAATAACCCTCATTGCACAACCCGAGAATTGGCAGAAAGCCTCAGCCTATCAAAATCCGTCGTTCATGAGCACCTGGTAAACCTTGGATACACAAATCACGACGATGGTTGGGTACCACATGAGATGAGTGACCAGAACCTTTTGGATCGCATTTCCATATGTGATTCGTTTTATCAACGGAATGAAAATGCGCCTTTTTTAAAGCAAATTGTGACAGGTGATGAGAAATGGATTATCTACCGAAATGTTCAGAGAAAGCGATCCTGGAGTAAGCGAAATGAGCCACCTTTAGCCACCCCAAAAGCAGGTCTTCACCTTAAAAAAGTCTTGCTTTGTGTCTGGTGGGATTGGAAAGGAATTCTGTACTATGAGCCTCTCCCAAGTAGCCAGACAATTAATTCTGAGAAATACTGCACACAACTGGATGAGTTAAAAGCAAAAGAAATGTCCAGAATTGGCCAACAGGAAGGGTGTTGTTTTCCATCATGATAATGCAAGACTGCACGTTTCTTTGGAAACCAGACAAAAATTGCTGCAGCTCGGCTGGGATGTGTTCCCCCACCCTCCATATTCACCAGACATTGCTCCTTTGGATTTCTACTTATTCAGGTCTCTGCAGAATAGTCTTAATGGTAAAAATTTCAATTCCTTGGATGATGTAAAAAGTTACCTTGATGAATTCTTTGCCATGAAACCACCTAAATTTTTGGAAGAGTGTATTTTCAAGTTAAAGGAAAGATGGAGATGTATTTTACAACAAAATGGTTCATATTTGGTTGATTAAAAATGTAACGGCAAGTATTTATTGACCTTTTTCTTTCCTTTAGAAATCGCCATGAACTTTCTGGACAACCCAATATATACTTCCATATATACAATATGTATGTGTATGTGTGTGTGTGTGTGTGTGTGAGTGTATACCATCCTTAATATTGTGGTATTTATTTTGCAGATACAATGTGTGTATAATGGCCTATGGACAAACAGGAAGTGGCAAAACACATACAATGCTTGGAAGTCACAAGAATGAGAATTACAACCTGAGCCATGAGGCACATCCAGATGAGGGCGTGATACCTCGAGCTATGAGGGAACTGTTCAGGCTAGATAACTTACATTATATATTACTTTGCATTGTACCATTGTCAACCACTGCTGCCACCATGACACCACCACCAGTGCCACTGCCACCACCATCATCATCATCATCATTTGGCATTATATATTCATTACCTCTATGATCACCATTACTACCACTTTCACGACCATCCCCCTCCTCATCATCCTCATCATCTTCATCATCATAATCACCATCAATATCATTATTATCACTCATCATCCTCATCATTATCCTCAATTCTGCTGCCTTCTGTATAATTGCCATCATTATGTCTTTTATCTGGATCCCTGCCCCAACTTGTTCCATTGCTTCAAACATCCTCACATCCCATGTCAAACATGTCACCATTCCCTAATCACTAATCTGTAACACTTCAAACTAAATTAATGAACAAGAGAACCTCTACATGTCCACCAGTTCTGCAAGAAATAGCTGTAAAATCTACCTCAAATAACTCCTTGACTTCCAAGAAATGCTCACTCAGAAAAGAACACACCGGATTATGTGTTCCTGGATAGTAAATAAGACAGGTTGGTCATAGCTAGAATGGTTTTGATCACAGTTTGCTCAATTAGAGTTGCCTGTGCCTACACAAGAACAACAGCAGCAACTTTAAACTGAAAGCTAACCCACTAATTCCTATAATTACCACAAAGCCAATATTTAAGTGACACTTTGTTTTAACAATCGAGAAAGGATGAAAGGCAAAGTTGGCCAAAGTAGGATTTGGACTCTGAACATAAAGGTCTTGAACTAAATATTACATAATATTCTGTTGTTCAATGTTCTCATGATTTTGCCAATTGTGCACCCTGCAAAAATAATGTTCCCTATGTTAAATACAAGACCATAAATTTAGTGATAGGTAAAAGACTGTTATGTGAACCCTAGAAATTCACTTATCTTTTATCTTTATTTTTTACTTGCTTCACTCATTAGACTGCTGTCATGCTGGAGCACCATCTTGATGAATTTTAGTCAAGCAAATTGACCTCAGTTTTTATTAAAAATTTTTTTTTTTTTGAGCCTGGTACTTATTTTCGTGGTCTCTTTTTGCTAAACAACTAAGTAACAGGAATGTTAAAAACCAACAATTGTCAAACAGTAGTGAGAGAAAAACACCAGCTCAAAGACACATAGACATCTATCTATCTATTTATATATCTATATACATATATGATGACCTTCTTTCAATTTCCATTTACCAAATCCACTCACAGGATTTTGGCCTGCCTGAAGTTATATTAGTAGACATCGGCGTAAGGTGCCATGCAGTGGGACTGAACCCAGAACCATATGGTTAGGAAGCAAACTTCTTCCCAAACAGTCATGCTTGCTCATAGTATTTTTTTTTTTCTATCTGAGAAAGATGCAAGATTAGACTTGTCTTCAGCAGAATTTGAAGTCAGAATATAAAAAAAGGATGTGACCAAATAGGCATAAGACTTGAAAATATGATTTCTTACACTAAATTTAGAAATGTTGGCAAGAGAAGCAGTCAAAGTCTTCCTTTTACAATTCCATTTACAACTATGTTATTATAGAGAAATCCTCAATAGTATTCTGTCATAACATGTGTTTGAGAGTTACATTTTTTAACAACCTTAACTGCAGAATAATCAAAATCTTTAATTAAATGATACAATATCATATAGATCTATAAATTTATGCCTTAAAATAGAAATATGAATATTTATAGAGATGGAATTTCCACAAGCCTGACTAGTAAACGTTGCTGTCATCATCATCATCATCATCATATAATGTCTATTTTCCATGTTGGCATGGGCTGGATGGTTTGACAGGAGCTGGCGAGTTGCAGAGCTGCCTAGGCTCCATGTCTATTTTGGCATGGTTTGCACGGCTGGATGCCCTTCCTAATGACAACCACTTTACAGCGTGTACAGGGTGCTTTTACACAGCACCAGCATGGGTGCCTTTATGTGGCACTGGCACGGGTGCTTTTTATGTGGCACCAGCACCCATAAGTCCGCTAGGTTTGGGTCATTCAGCTGAAGAAGGATGTAAGGGACATAGGACATAGCTTGACATTCTGCAAGGACTTTTGATTGATGCTTCAATTATTCTGTCAAACTGCAATTTGACAGAAGCTCATTTGAAAAAAGATCAGGAAGGATAAAAGGAAAGGTGGAACTTGATGAGATTGAACTTATGATGTAAGTTGATACATGTGATATTTCCAAAGGGGAGTGGAGGGGAAGAGAGAGTGGGAGAGAGAGAGAGGGAGATAGAGGGGGAGAGAGAAAGAGGGATAGAGAGAGTGGAGAGGTTTACAGAGAGGAGTAGAGATACTACAGCAAACTTGAGTGGACTGGAGTGAAGATAGAGGAGTGGAGTAAAGGGAGTGGAGTAGAGGCAGTGAAGAAGTGGTGGTAGTGGAGTGGAGGTAGAAGAGTTGAGGCAGGGAAGTGGTTTTCAAAGAGAAGAGTAGAGATATTAGAGTGGACTTGAGTGGAACATAGATAAAGAAGTGGAGTAAAGGGAGTAGAAGTAGAAGAGGAGTGAAGTGTAGGTAATGAAGTGGAGTAGATGTTGTGGAGATGAGGTATTGAGTGGAGTGGTATGGATAGGTATACAGAGTGCAGAGACAAGGGGAGTAGAAATAAGCTAAATGGAATGAAATAGAGTGGAGGAGTGGAGTGGAGATAATAGAAAAGAGGGGGAGGTAGGGAAAAGAAGGGAAAAGGGATAACTTTCAATCAGTCATACAATGATGATGATGAAGATGACGGCAATGATGATAATGATGATGATGATGATGATGGGGAGAGAGGGGGGAAGGTGGGAGAGTTGTTTGTTGTTTTCTAATCTGATACAAAGAAAATAAACAAATAAATATAAATATTGAAATATATTCAGTCATTGGTGAAATGATAGAATGGTTGAGTGGTTGACTTGAGACAGAACTAATAACAATAGCAATAATAATGATAATAACAATAGCAATAATAATAATAATAATGATAATAACAAAAGCAACAGCTACAACAACAACTACTACTGCAGCAACAACAACTGCAACAACAAAACAACTACATCAACAAGAGACAAACAAACAAACAACTGCTGCAATTGATTTCGTTTTTTTGTTACAATGTGGAGCCACATCTGACATGTGACTAACATATCTAAATAGATATAGAACTGCAACAACAACAACAATAACAGGTATAAAAGTAAACACAAAAATGAAATTAAAAAATAAAATAAAAGAAATGAAATATTTTTTTCAAAACAGAAATTTGATTTTCCTTTATATATTTACCAACCATCAAGTGTGTCAGAGATGAGACGAGGATGATAGATACATGTAGGCATACTGTTGGTAAAGATAGCAGATATGTAACTCTGTGTGTGTGTGCATGCACATATATGCAAATGCACACACACATATATACACATACCTATACACACACACACAGACACTCACATATATATGCATATATGTATTTGTTTCAACTCTCTGCAGCCTGGGTTCAAATCCTGCTATGGCCTTCTTCAAATGTTGGCTTCATCACTTACCCAGTTTAACATCACCACTTTGTATGTCTCTGTCAGTGTTCACTTTGTTGTAAGTACTCAGACAATGTCTCCAGTTTAGGGATACCTTCCATTTTCCCTTCAACCTATCTCAGAGGCTCTAGAAAGGGTCATTAGGCACTGCTTTCAATCTTGACTAAATGATTTAGAAACAGCTGATGTAACTTCTTCAAGCAACCACAACCAGAATGTTTTTCACAATGCCACATTAAGAATCTCCATCCTCTATTTTGCATTGGTAAAACCTTGATTTCATGTTGTGTCTCCACCAGTAACGTCACAGTAGTTAAGTTGCCTTTGCCCTCTATTAGTGTTTGGAAATGTTCAAAACATAGCATCTGATATAACCTGGTGTTCAGTTCAATAGCAGTAGCCTGCGAAGTCTACCTTACTTTGAGTAATAACAGTACAATATGTGGAAGCATATTGTGAGTAAGCATGCAGGGTAATTACAAATGTATAAACATACTGTTGGTAAACTCACTGGATATATATATATATATATATATGTGTGTGTGTGTGTGTGTGTGTGTGTGTGTGTGTGTGTGTGTGTGTGTGTGTGTGCATACACACACACACTCAATGAAAATAAATTACATATATCATCCATCATTTTAGATTATGAGGTAATATCCCCATTTAAACATTTATACCGCTGTAGATACCATGAGAGAAACTCTCATTGAATTCTGGTGCAAAAGGCACTCTTGTTTATATCACTAGCAGGGAGATAAATTCCTGCCACTTCTAGCACTGACACCACCAGGTCACATGATTTTGACCTTCCTTGGTCTTGTCAATGACGGTCAATTGACTATTGGAGATAAATTATGAGTATTCTAGTTGTTCTATCAATTAAACTACTGGCATTATTAATCTAAACTACTGATGATTTCTTAATATGAACCATCTACAAGCATATGTTGTGAGCTGACCCATACATGAAAAACATTCTTGCCAACCTCTTTCCAGTAAAGTTATTGGTGGGTAGCACCTTCCTTTCCACCTTCACCTTCACCAAGTAGAGTTTACAAACAGTTTATTTGAAATGGCTCTCTCTTCAGTTTTTTCAACGTTCTTTATCATACTATCAGTTTTGTCTCAAGCATAATACCACCCGATCAGTTTTATCTTAACCATAACTCCTTATAAGGGAAAATACCAGCCCTTCCCAGCCAAGCAATATATATCTTTATATTACAATTCTCAATCTATCACAACGAAGATGCAAACCAAACTTTCAGTTTGGTTTGCATCTTCCGCCTGTCTGTCTCTCTGCATATATATCATCATCATCATCATCATCATTATTTAACGTCCATTTTCCATGCTGGCATGGATTGGATGGTTTGACTGAAAACTGGTAAGCTGGAGAACAGCACCGGGTTCCAATCTGATTTGGTACGATCTCTATAGCTAGATGTTCTTCCAAACACCAACCACTCCAAGAGTGTAGTGGGTAATTTTAATTAGGAAATACCAGCATCAACTACAACTAGGATCTCAAGTTACGAAACACCAATATATATATATAGATATATGCAGTCATTTTATTATGCTAAACCTTTAATCCCTAGACATTTTCCTTCTCTTTGATTTTTCATTTTCTCTCAGTTTTGTTCCTCTCATCCCTTTCTGTAAAAGAGTGTTGAGTCAAAACAGCAAAGACTTCTCCATTTTTGGGGGAGCATCAAACTAATGCACCTACTTGTTTTTTCCTCACCTGTCTTCATCTTCTGTTTTCTATACATTTGAACTATATATAAAGAAAGAGAGAGTAAAGATTATTTGCC
>JAOPJW010005814.1:68510506-68520658 GCA_027122535.1 Octopus maya
ATGCATATGTGTGTGTGTGTATATGTTTGCATATGCACAAGTGTGTTTGTTTTTATTCCATGCTGCCGCTTGACAACTTGTGTTCATTTGTTTATGCCCCCATAACATAACATTTCAACAAAGAGACTAATATAATAAGTATCATACTTAAAAGATACATACTGGGATTTATTTGTTTGACTAAGCCCTTTGAAGCAGTGCATCAGCATATAAACATCCCTAGAATTCAGTCCTGTACAGGGATGATGGCCTGACAATCACAAGATATATGAACAGCCCACACCATAAATATGTTTAGAAAGGATCTTACAAATATCCTCAAAGCATTTGACCTAATTCTGGTTGCTACCACCACCTTACTGAAGATCAACTCCCTGGATGAAACCATAGGCCTTGACACAAGCTTGTACCACCACTACAGAAAGGAAAGTGTTTATATTTATTGTCACTTCAATCACACTTCAGCTGTAATTAGAAACCTAGTCACAGGTAGTAGCAAAAAAACTAATTTCTCTGCAGACATGGAGATCTTCAACAGTCACCATCACCCCAACTTATGATAAGACAGTAGTAAGGCATAACTTCACTGCTTCTTTAGTGTATATGAAGGATAACCTCATCTCAAAACCCAGAAAGAGTTAGAAATGGAAAGGCAATCTGGTTTAATCCTTCATTTAATTTTAGATGTTCTCTCTAATTAGACAATATTTCTCAAGAACCCATAGATATCATAATAATTGCCTTTTATATATGGAATGATGAGAAAACAAGAATCTTCTGCTGATAGAGAATTAGAGTAGGTCAGCACTACAGCAGGAAAGCAAGACTGATTTCAATACAGGTTCATCATTACAACTGGTATTTCAATTTTAGTATTAGTAAGTTAACTATCATGATAGATTTATAAGAGACTGGCATTTTCCCATCTTCAATACTAAGCTATCTGTACCTCTCTGTGGTATGTCAAATTGTTATATACTAGGTTACTGTTACTGACACCAATTTGACAATATTTCCTAAGAACCCATTGATATTATAAACCTTTTAATTCTCATAACATGAAAGTCAGCTACTCATGTTCAGATACTATTGTTTCTCACATTGCTCACTAAAACATGAGTAAACATGCCTCCATACAGTCTTCTCACCACACAAAGCCATTCTTTAAGCAGCTAGAGCTCAAAACTGCCAACTCTACTACCATGGGGAACTTCAGATATTCCAGTAGTTTGCAGTATCCATTAATGAGGAAATCAACCTATCCTATAGTTGTCATTAGAGGCACACCCTGTTAATGAACTTCAAAATGTTGGCCACTAATGACCCAGGAATACCACCCTAGGTCTAGCTGACCAATGCAGAATAGGAGTATATATATAGTCCCTGCTGTTCACAAAGAGATTACAACCTATTATCATCTGTCAGAGTTGCATGTCATGCAACCTGAAACAACTTGATACCATGAAACCAGTTATTTTTCCAGAATGTTAACTGTTATTGCTAAAATGTCATGCCTTATAGAATGCTGACTAACCAATGTCAACATGTTGTCTGTTCTACTATGCGGTGAATGTAATGAGAAAACTATGTTGTTGAAATAGCTTACCCTTCAGAATAGCAACTATCTGACATAGACTTTCTGTGTGCTCAACTATATGCAGCATGCAATGACTGAAATGCTGTCACTAAATTAATTAAAATACCTACATGACATGAATTGATCCATAAAAGCTTAAATAATCTCACATATGAGCCATTTAAAATTTCTTTTAATGTATCTATACATTTCATCATGAGGACATGTTCTATGCTTATGAAGCCTTAAATAATGTAGAGCTGAGTCAACCTGTTATTAAATACCTACAACTTCAACTAAATATAGTGAGTACTACTTTCTTTCCTTGTTCATCCATTTACACACACACGCGCTCACATAAACACATGTATGTACATTCAAATACCATATATATTTCTGTTATTTTCTGTTTTTGCTTCGTAACGAATTTAAAATGATTGATTGATTGCTTACACAGTTTTATTTTGTCTCCATTCTGAAAATTACCAATATTTCATCACTGCCATAAAATTATACACCACAATATCAGTTAAAAGCTCACTAGAGTCTTAGAATACATTTAGAATCACTAACCAATGCTAGAATGAAACTATATGTTCAGTACTATTAGATTCTTGACAATCAATTAAGTAAAATCTGACACAGAAATAAGATTAATCTGAGAAAATAATAGAAAAATATAAGTTACCAATTTGACAGTAACTAGATAGATTGCCTTGTGGTATTTGCTCTCTTTCTTTGTATTTTCAGTTTAAATGCCATTTAGATGTCAATGGCCAGAGCTAAGATGCTGACCATTAGAGCATCCTATTCAGTCTGTAGTTGTCTAGTATAGACTGGTGTGTCTACAACCAGTACAGATAAATCAGAGACAGTGCAGAGGCTCCATCCAGCTGTAGAATGACAATAACTGAAAAGAATTAAATATAAAAATGTTCTAATAATTTTCAGGACTTTGTGTGTACTTTTGTTAAAATAGCATCCCAGTAATATCTTATAATACAGTACTATATGTTAATTATTACCTCCGCCTTAGCAAAGGTGGACGTATTGTTTTCAGTTGTGTTTGTTTGTTTATTTGTCCATGGACAAAATATCTTAAGAACCGCTGGATGGATTCAGATGAAACTTTGAGGGATGTTTGGCCTCATGACTGGCACAAACTGATTAGGTTTTTGGATTGATCCGGTATTGGACAAAGATTCTGGATTATTTTTTCCCTATTTTTTTTACTAAATTTTTGAGAGCAGTCTATTTCATTTTTAGTATTTTTGTTTGTGAGAACAGTTGAGTTTATTTCAGATATTCTCGTTTTAAAAATCAACTCTGGATAATTGTTGAGAAGACATTGGTGTTGCCTTGGTGGAGGTTTGCACTCTCTGAGTGCTCATTTTTGTTTAATTTTGCTAAGCATTTTGCCCAGTGTGCTAATGATTCTGCCATCTCATTGCCTTAGTAATAATAATAATAATAATAATAATAATACTTTCTTTTATTTTCTTTTATTGACCACAAAGGCTGAACACAAGAAATAGAAACAATACAATACAAGGGACAAGTGGGGTGTTGAACAATGCCGTGTATACAATAAGTAATAAAAAGCAAATAACAAAACAGTTAAACAATAAAAATTCCCCAAAAGGGGCAGTTCCTCACAGGGACAGTTGCAGAACCCCACACAACCTGATTATCCTGACCGCCAAGTGCACCTCAGCAGGCGCTTCTCTCCTCGACTCCTCCAGTTTTACAAACGAAAGTTTAGAGTAGACCCATTCACAAGGGCCATCCTTGCCACACTCATCCACCTTTCAGCAAATTTACTGGGAGGCAGAACTTTCCTTTTCAAGTGGAACTTGAAAAGGCCGATGAGGGCTTGGCTGAAGAGAAAGTATCTTTTTTCAGTCCTTTCAGTCTCATTCACCACACTACCTCCTTTGCCAAAGCCAAAATTATAATAATGATTATGATAATCAGTAGTAGTAGTAGTAGTAGTAGTAGTAGTAGTAGTAGTAGTAGTAGTATCACCCTGATGCTGTAACTGAGAGAGAAAATGTAATAGTTGTGTGAGAATTTCCAGTACATACTGACTGAACTATCAAAGCTAATAAACTGGATACTGTTGTAAAAGACCAAAATAATAATGTTTGTTCT
Source organism: Octopus maya (assembly GCA_027122535.1). Taxonomy (NCBI): domain Eukaryota; kingdom Metazoa; phylum Mollusca; class Cephalopoda; order Octopoda; family Octopodidae; genus Octopus; species Octopus maya. Next base: position 68,514,234 of record JAOPJW010005814.1, read on the forward strand.
TGACATGAGTGTCCCTTGTGATCATAATATTTCAGCAAAAGAATTTGACAAGCTCAGAAAAAATAAAGATATGCACATTGAAATCAAAGAAATGTGACATCTTAAGGCGATTACAATACCAGTGATTGTAGGAGCTCTTGGAATGATCAAAAAAGGAACTGAAAATTATTTGAGAATGATTCCTGGCCTACCATTCCTGTAAGAAGTGAAAATTATTGTTTTAAGTGATGCTGCACATATATGAGCAGAGAATTGTTTCTGTGAGAATGATAATCTTCTATATAAATTTTTTTTCCTACATAACTTTATTTGATTTTGTCAATAGTAAATCTGGTGTGTTTATTTCAATGGCCTATCAATATGTACAGTGAGTTTCTTTGACCTAGGTTTTGGGAAGACACTCAGCAAGAAATGGAAACAAAATTGAAGGAAGAAGAAAAGCTACATCTTCTGATAATAATAATGATTTCAAATTTTGGTGCAAAACCAGCAATTTTAAGTTTGAGGATAAGTCAATTACATGAAACCCACCCAGTGCTCAACTGGTACTTAATTTATTGACCCAGAAAAGATGAGAAGCAAAGTTGACCTCAGCAAAAGGTAGAAAAGTGTATAACACAGGTATTGAACTCCTCTACAAAGAAAGTGGACTGTGGTGAATACAAATATCTGGGAACATACCAGCTAGAACAAAACTTCAATGCAAAAATAAAGAAGACGATAAAAAAAGAGTACATTCAATATGTGAAGAATATTTGCAAATCTTAGCTGAATGAAGGTAACCTGATTGAATTCATTAATGCCTAGGCATTGGGGTTTAGAAGGTATGCTGCAGGCATTGTGGAATGGACAAAGGAGGACTTGACTAGCTTAGATTGAAGAACAAGAAGGATAGTGACCATGAACAGATGCTTTAATTCATTTGGTAATGTAGCTAGACTGTACCTCTTCCATAATGAAAGTGGAAAAGGGTTAATTGGGCTGGAGGAATATGTAAGATCAGAGGGAATTTCATTCAATGCGTATTTACAGCCATATCACATGTGGATGCTGAAGGCAGTAATCAATGAGAAGGTACTAGCAGATACAATCTTTGGTTGATTTTAAGAAAAGGATGCATGAGGAGAAAGAGGCATTATGGAAAAAAAAGTAGCTGCATGAAGTGTTTTTACAAGAAACATAGAAGCTGGCTGGACCTGAGTCATAGGGATGGTTATGGAATGGGTATCTGAAGAAAGAGGCTGAAGGGATGATATTTGCTGTCCAAAAGAGCAGGCCTTGAGAACAAATTCTGTCAAGTACTCTATCAACCACACATCAGAGGCACCGTTGTGCAGAAAGTGTTGGCAGGAGACTGAAACTGTACATCACATAATCAGTGGCTGCTCACAACTAGCGTGAAAAAAAAAAAATACAGACGTCACTATGACAAAGTCAATCTTAGGTGCACTGGGAACTCTGCAAGAAATATGATCTTCTGTGCACAGATAAGTGATATGACCATATTCTACAGAATGTTGAGAGTGAGTGAGTGAAGCCCATGTGAGATATGACCATGTTGAACATAATCACTCTGGTATTACAATTGTGCACAAAGACACACATAAATGGGTCATGATAGACATCACTGTTCCTGCTGACTAGACTGTTGAAATCACTGAGAGAGTGAGAGTAGATAAATACCAAGATTTGACAAGCCATGTGTGAGAAATACATTAAGTAACAATCAAAACTATCCCTTTCGTTATTGGTGGTCTTGGAACAATTTCTAAGAATTTGGATGCTGTACCTGAGATCTTAGGCATAGCAGATATATTAATGAGTGCACAAATGGCTGTGGTGCTTGGAATGGCTCTTTTGCTGACAAAAGTGTTGTGCCTTTGAGAAGCGGACAGAAGCTGAGGCATAATTACACACAACCTGACTGTAAAAGGAGTTGGAGAACAACAACAACAATAATAATAATAATTTCAAATTTTGGCACAAGGCCAAGAAATTTATAGGGAGGTGGGGATTGGTTGATTTCTTCAAACCCAGGGCATGACTTATTTTAATTATTTTATTTATTCTATCAGCCCTGCGAAGCTGAAAGGCAAAAGTTGACCTTGGCAACATTTGAACACAGACTGTACAAAGCAAGAATAAACGTTGCTAAGTAATTTGTTTGGTGTGTAAATAATTCTGCCAGACTACTGCCTTAACAACAACAATAATGATATTAAGAAGTAGCACCATCATCATCATTATTATTATTATTCAACATGACTAAGATTGATCTTATTCCTGATAGATTTTATATGATAGCAGGTTACTACCTGTTATTGTTAGATGTCCACATTTCAATAAGCCTTCAAGTGCTCAAAACCCTTCAGATGATCCTTCCTGTTCTCAATTGGCAAATCTCTTGTAGAAGCTCTTCAGGACATTCCATTCCAATTTCCTTTAACCATTTGCCTTTATCATTACTCATAGTCCCTCATGCACCTCTTATCACCTTTACAGATTTCATGTTCTAAATCCTTTCAAATTTTAAGGATTGTATTCTTTCTATCTTCGTTCTTCACAGTCTTGGATCAATCAGTAAGCAAATTCACTTTCCCTTGTCTGTTATTGTTATATCTCACTTATTTTCTATCTTTTTACCTGTTTGAATTGAAAAATCCCACAAAATCTTACATTTTTCTGACTCAAGGACTCTTTTTACCAGATGATTAAATCATGTACTTCCAGTTTCAAACCTCAATTTCTGACAAAACTTCATATATTCTTTCTAAGACAACTTGGGGAATTCTGCAACAATGTCTGCCATTGTTTCAGCCCAAATTCCACTTACTCTACATTTTGCTGACACCTTCTCCCAAACATGTATTTTCTCAAATTATTTCTTTGCAGCAACTAATTTTGAGCTCTCTGTTTCTTTTTTTCAATTGCTCCCTTTTAAACCAAGCCCAGGAGTTTTTTCCATATTCATCCTAAGTGACTTTCCAAAACTGACAATGCAGAAGTTACTCATCAACTTACTTTACCTGTTCTTTGAATGTTATTCTTATTCTTTTCCCCATTTCCATACTTGATCATCTGTTCTGCATTAACTTTCTTAAGTAATTTCTCTGTGCTCCAAATAATCTAGTAAGTTGTTTCATTCCATCTGCACGCACTCTTCGACATCAATTAAACCACCTCTACCCTAGTATCTCTTCAAGTACAACCAATTAATATCAGCTTTCATATGGTAAGCTCCATACATAATCAACAACTTCCTAATTTTTCTGTGAAGCTTCTTTACTGTCACTTTTTGTCCAATTCATAGTTCCAGCTTCATATCTGATAACTGACACTACTCATGAATTTATTGTTTCAGTAATATTTTTTTGAGTTCAACCTTGACTGTAATATTTTTTCTCCCTTTCCTTCTGTACTCTCTACTTGTAATTTGTTTCATCTCTTCATGTTTTATCTCAACTGCCTTCAATATTCCCAAATACTTGTACCACTTTCCATTTTCAACCACTTTCATTGTTTGCCAATTTAGCATTTCAACTCCCTGCCTTCCTTCAAGTCTTCCTCATTTCATTATCAATATAGCACACTTTTCAGTCCCAAATTCCGTAACTACATCATTTGAGAAAATGTGAATGGTATGTACAAGACTTTCTAGCTGCTTCTCATTTTTCACATAAAGCTTTATACCATCCATAAAAAGGAGATGATTTATCTGATCATACCCTTTTCCCAAATCGTAGGCTATTTTGACTTTCCGTAATATTAAATTGAGCTGTATCATGGCCAATACAAATAGTAATGGGGAAATTATTATTATTATTATTATTGACTCTCATACTTGAATGCTATTATATTTATCAACTCTTGAATAATGAAAGGTAAAGTTAACATTTGGGATTTGAACTCAGAGCATTCAAAAGCCAGAAAAATTACCATAAAGCTTTTGTTCCAAGTTCTAATACTTCTATCATTTAGCAGCAGGAAGATTACTGGATGTAAATACAAACCTCACATCAAAAACCTTTCTGCCATTACTGGCAGCATACACACAGAAACAGAATCACAGACAGTATGAAATATTCACTGTGGGTATGTAAATGAAAATATTCTAACTCGCTAAAATTAAGTTAGTTTTAATATGATTAATGTAATAAACATCAAAAATCTAATTAGAAGTAATTATGTGCTGAGGAAAAGACAATATATCGATGTCTACTATTTTATCAGTTAATCATTAATTGCATTAAACAGCTTGTATGGATAATTGTAAATATGTCTTGAGATAAACTTAATGTTGTGTTAGCCAATTTTGGGAGACTTCAAATAAATGTAGGAGTGCAGGCATAAGTGTGTAGTTTAAAAGCTCTCTTCAGAACCATGTGGTCTTGGGTTCAGTCCTCACTGTGTAGCATCTTGGGAGACTGTCTTCTACTATAACACTTCATTTGCTGGCAGAAACATTAGCACGCCGGGTGAAATGCTTAGCGGTATTTCGTCTGCCGCTACGTTCTAAGTTCAAATTCCGCCAAGGTCGACTTAGCCTTTCATCCTTTTAGGGTTGATTAAATAAGTACCAGTTACACACTGGGGTCGATGTAATTGACTTAATTCCCTGTTTGTCCCCTCTATGTTTAGCCCCCCCCCCTCCTGTGGGCAATAAAGAAATAAATGCTTTTGTCTGAAATGTTTTGACAAAACTGTGTGGAAACTATTGTGTGTGTGTGTGCGTGTGTGCGCGTACGTTGATTTGAGACAATCCAGCAGCGCTTTCCTGTCCTTGAAAAAGTATCTTCATTTTACATTGCTTTGCTTTACTTTGATAAAACAAGTACCAACTTAATGCTTTGTAGTCCCTGTTTCTCATCTGACATACCCTAGCTGTTCTGCTCGTCAAGGATAGGAGAGCTGAGTGAGTGTCTAATTGATATCTGAAACAATTAGCAATTGCATGGTACATGGTAACTAAGTCATTATTGCTTGCAAGTGATGGCTATGGTTTTGATGTATATGTCCATGGGCATACATGTGAGATGATGCTTGTGTCTGTCTTTATGTCTGACATTATGTAGACATTTCACAAAAATGCTGTCTGCATTTATGTCCTTTGCAACAAATAGAGTTCACACTAAAACAAGTGAGCATTTAGAACCCTTCAAGGTGTGTCCCACCATAACTGTAGCCCTCCCATTTTCTGTCAACAGAAAAGATAACAACAAGATATTTATTTACATTTGTCTGATGTCTTACAACAGTGGTTTCGAATTTTGACACAAGGCCAGCAATTTTGGAGGAAGGAGTAAATCAGTTACATTGACCCCAGTGGTCAAGTGGACTAACAAAAGATATTGAGTTTCCCTTAATATATATGTTGATATTCTAAGTAAAGTAAGGTAGTGAGCTGGCAGAATCATTAGCACTCTGGGCAAAATACTTAGCTGCATTTCATCCATACTTACATTCTGAGTTCAAATTCTATCAAGGTCGAGTTTGCTTTTCATCCTTTCACAGTTGATTAAATAAGAACCAGTTGTGCACTGGCATTGATGTAATCAATTTATGCCTCCCCTAAACTTGCTGGCCTTGTACCAAAATTGGAGACCAATATTCTAAGGAAAAAACAAAATTCTAAACAGGTCTGTAATATCTATCCCCCCTCACCAAAACATACACTTCATTGTACTTGCTGAAGTTGTAATTAAATAATCCTTAATTAGATATACAATATTGAGTCCATGTAGATGTAGAAAATAAGCATAATTTTAAAATTTAATAACTAAGATTAGTGATGACCATTACTAAGAATAACAATAGTTAATTTATGTATTCAATACAGAGAAGCATCAAAGATCTAAAACTGTTTCTCTCTGTCTCTTTTACCACTACATAATGGCCACTACTTTGCTTTGGTGTATGCATTATATCTGCATCCCAGAAACTCTCCAGAAACTTGTGTTTTCTCTCCTTGTCATCTCTGTTCTATCTCACAACCCATCATCTTGCACTAGATGCATTTTTTCTTTATCCTCCTTCACCAAAATACCACCCACTGAAGTTTCTGCCTAGCTCCAATTTTTCCTGCTAAATGCATATCAGGTGCATTGGTCTCACTTGTCTGGAAGGGTTTAGAATGTTCACAGGCTCTGCTTCTTCTCTTAAGAAGAATTAAATTAGTACATTTTTACTTTACGTCTGAGTTTTGTTTAAATTGTATAAATGTATCACATGTCCCTTAAAGAAGTTTGTAAACAGATGCAGGTGTGGATGTGTGGGAAGAAGCTTGCTTCCCAACTTCACAGTTCTGGGTTCAGTCCCACTGCGTGGCACCTTGGACAAGTGTCTTCTACTATAGCCTTGGGCTGACAAAGCCTTGTGAGTGGATTTGGTAGATAGAAACTGAAACAAACCCGTTGTGTGTGTGTATA
>JAOPJW010005814.1:71208990-71226150 GCA_027122535.1 Octopus maya
TATAAGAGCTTCTAGGTAAACAACATTCTTTGTTTTCTGGTTTGGGGCATAAACAAATTAAGTCTTGCAAAGTACCAACCCCGAAGCAACCAACATAAAGTTGACCTTGAGAAAAGCAAGCCAGTAGATTTCAAAGACTGACCTTGAGCTTTATTAATAGACATTTGTAAAGTAAAGTTGCACTGGGAATTGTGTTAGTTTGAAATCAAATGGCATGTCTGTTGGTTTGACTGGAATTCTTGTAATGAAAACCTCTTCCCCAGAGGCACATCCAGTGATGATGGTAGCTTCTGTCACAGTAGGTGATAATATCTTCACAATCAACCTTGTCCCATTGCATAATTTAGGAGGATCTAAATTTCTTAGAAGCATTATTAGGACTCTTCCTTTAGAAAAAGTTTATGTGGAGGAGTTCCAGGTGGCTCAAGAGAATTACGGAACTCTGTTGGGTAATAGACAGCTTGATTTTTGTCAATGACTGAATCAACTGATTTGTACTCCATAATGACTATTGAAATCTTATTCGTTAATTCATGGTTAGTCCTTACTACTGTCTTATTTTCTGAAGCAAGAATGCCCTTTCACACAACCATTTATGTGAATTCTAATTATTACTTGAAAATTATGAAAACTTCGTTAGCAATTCTAAAAAAGATGCATGGATTAGTTTTAAAGATCTAAGGAAGAACTTGGTTAATCACAAGGATCCAAAATACTAACACATAGTGGGAAGAATGCTGGAAAAGTGTGAAGCCTTAGGATGTAAAATGAGCATTAATGTTCATTTCCTATGTGCTCATTTGAATTTCTTTACAGAAAATCTGGGAGCAGGGGAGAAAATTTCATCAAGATATAAAGAAGAAGGAGAAAAAATATCAGGGAAGGTGGAATGTCAGTACAATGACCAACTACTGTTAAATGTTGCGTCATGAATATCCATCAAATACACACATGCAAAAGAGTTCCAGGCATTATTTCCAAGTGTGAAAGAAGGGATTTTGAGGTGCTGAACCTAAAAAATGAACAGAACGCTTGAAAAGAAATTCTATTTTCTCACCTTTCAGTTGCATTTGTGTCTTTTTAATTTGCTAAATAAAGTACCAAATTCATTTTTATTAGTTTTATTTTCTCCTACAGTATGTAGATTAACCTACAAATTATGGTATATTTTATCATTAAATTGTGAGAAAACCTTAGAGAATGGGAAAGAGCCTTTTTGTTATTTCAAATTAGCACCACAAAAATATATGAAGTAATGTACAATTATCAAAAAAATTTTCAAGTTCCATTTTGCAGACCTTCATCAAACAGTAAATACTAAATGTTAGATATTAAACAATTGATATTAAGTTAAATAAATTTTTGTAGTTGAGGTGCTAATATTTGCTATTCTGTTATCTTATTACTTTTTCATTTGTTCATTTTAATACTTACTTTTTGAACAACCAGTGTATAATGTTATCCTTCTGTTGTTCTCTGAAACTTCCTTCTTTATTGTTCTCCTCCCATCTCCAACACTTTCTCTCCCTCTCTATATAGATGTTTTGCAAACAACTTTCACATGCAAGTGCTGCCAGTTGAAAGTTCCACATACCAGAAACCAGCAAGTTTATGGGGTCATCAGGAGAAAATACACACTGTTTTGGGGCCTATCTCTTGACAGCATCATTGCACACTGTGCCCCCTAATTGAAATGAGGCCCTGCTAGCTAGATCAACTGGCTATCAGATATAGATCAATTTCTTCTAGTCATTGCTCATCGTCTCTTTTTAACCAAATCCAACGGCTTGCCTTTTCTACTGTAGTTTGGATGTCACTTGTGATATTTGCTTTATGATGAGTTAGGCCTAACGATAACAACAGTTGCCTCACACTGTGTCCAACGAATCCTCTACATCCGACTTCAATTAGAAAATGCTCTGCTTTCCAGCCTGCATCTTCACATTCCTCGAGGAAATTTATATAACGATCAATCTTTTGAGCCCAGGTGGCATCCATGTTATCTTCATGAGGAACCATTAACTTGACTAGATTTACCACTTTGTTCACACCATATTATGATATCCAGTTTATTAGTAACTGGAATGGGAAAGAATCCTTGGCACCCTGGTAAATCTACAGCCACCTCCCAATAATCGTTCTGCTTTTCTTTCTTATTTTTATCCCTATTTCCTTTATATATTTGTTTTTTCTCCTTTTCTTATCTTAAATCATTTGTACCCATTTTGACTGTACTTAGCAGGCATGTAACAGGTGTGCAAAAATGGACACTGTGCACAAACCCTACACAACAAAGTTTAGTCCCCATGTATCTAGACAGGCTTACAAGAAAGCGTTGTTATATTTAACTATTATTATGAGCGTGAGAATTGCATAATGTATGACGTAATCCAAAATATTGCATCATGCTTCAGTAAAGATTCTTAGTGAAACGATTGTCACAAAATTTAAAATCCATTTGTTTGCTAGTTTATGATATATAATATATGAGGTATTCAGGCTAAAAATATTTTAAAACTACTTTTGTATAAAAAGAAAACACAATATCCAAAAATTAAAATATTTTTAAAAAATCAAAAAATGTCAAGGATGACTAGGAGATAGCAGTTTCACCCTCAGTTCTTACCACAGCCTCAAGATGGCTCTAGAACTTGATGCATGTGTTCCTCACTGTCTGTGGGAAATCTTTGAACACCTCACCTCTTTGATCTTGGAGACCTGCTTGACCTTGGTGTTGCTGGCAGAACAGTTGTTGTCTTTCTTGACCATGCCCCACACATATTCATCTATGAGATTATAATCAGGGGAATTAGGAGGCCAGAAATTGGGACTAAGAAAGTCATAGAAATTCTCCAACAACCACTTGCTTCTGTCCAGAGGTATGATAAGGAGCTGAATACTGCTGCCACATATTTGACCTTCCAACAGCAATCCCCTCCACCCAGGAATTGACCATGGTCTGCAGCAGCTTTACATAGCCATCTGAACTGAGTCTAAAGCCTGGTCACCCTCCCTGGAAAGACCAAGTTCACCCAAACTGCAATGGTCTTTGGGTGGACTTGGTTTTCATGATGTCCATATCATTTTACTACCTTTACAGTAGTCACAGAGCATTGAGTAGTAGTTATACTGTTAGCATATTGATACTCAGCAGGAATCATCATAATACAGATAACTCTTTTCAAATATTCAGATGGCTTCCAACCCTCAATGCTAGCTTTTTTTCAACTACAACTTTAAGCTCTCTAACTCTGCTGATTATTTCCTGAAAAAAAGAGACATAAAATATCATCATTTTTAGGGAAGGTAAAAAGTTGCTCTCCCTTGCAAGAAGAAAGTAGGAAAGAGCAGCAACATGATAATAATGATACAGTTGACAGGAGGAGAAAAATGGAGAGATCGCATGTTGCTGGGTAAGCTGCATGAGAGGAGAGAAAGAGAGAGAGAGACAGGTATAGTATATGAAGAAAGAAATTGATTCAGTTGGGGGAGTGGGGAATTACCAATGTAACCTGTGAGTGTAGAGAACAATATTAATGGATGAAGAATGGCTAACAAGTGAAATGGTTTTGATAGCAAGAAAGAAAAGTAGTGTCAGGAGTGGGAGACAGAGCTGCGTCATACAACAGAATGCGTTATACAACCATTCTATATGTTCTTCCAATCTGTCTGGTTCTATGAATCTCTTCTTCAATTTGTTTCTGTCTTTTTCGAAACCTTTTCTGCTTTTAATTCCACACATCATATTTCCTATGTACTTTGTTATTTTACCTCCTTCCCAGTATCGTTTTCTGTTTTTTATATGACCCTCATGTACACCTTATCACCAATTTTGAAAAATTTTGGACTGTCTTTCCTGATACTTTTTCTTTCCTCACCAGATAGCAGTTTATCAAACATTTATTTCACCTTTCTCGCAAACATCAGTTTAGCTGGTGAGCTTCCTACTGGTGTATTGGGGTTCAGTGTCACCCTGTATACCCTTTGCCACGTGGGAAGGAGTGTATCATTTTCACTGCATCTCCCCTTTTAGTTTTTTTTTTGTTTTGTTTTCTTTGAGAAGCAGATAATTTTATTTTACTTTATTTAATATTTTTCTTTTTGGCATCTATCTGTAGGAACTCTGTGTTCTTCCTTTTTCTTCCACTTGCACATGTGGGTTCAGCCACCTGTAACAGTGTTGGTACCTGGAACGTGTCACTCAGCCATTCAATATATTCTTCCAATCTGTCTGGTTCATTTTCTATGAATCTCTTCTTCAATTTGTTTCTGTGTCTTTTTTGATACCTTTTCTGCTTTTAATTCTATACATCATTTTTCCTATGTAGTTAGTAATTTTACTTTCTTCCCAGCATTGTTTTCCATTTTTATACGGCCCAGCAATTTTGAAAAATTTTGGATTGTCTTTCCTGGTACTTTTTCTTTCCTCACTAGATAACAGTTTATCAAAAACTTTTTTTCACTTTCTCACAAGCATCAGTTCAGCTTGTGAGCTTCTTGCTGGGTTCAATGTCACCCTGTATACCCTTAGGAATTGCTGCAGAGTGACTTCATCTGTAGCTTCCTTGTTTGCTTTTCTCAAAGCTCTTTTAAAAATGTCCACAAAACATTCTGCCTGTCCATTTGATCTGGGATGTAAGGCACTGTCGTTTTATGTTCTACCGTGAACATTTCGCAGAATTTTCTAAATTCACTGGACACAAATTGTGTTCCATTATCAGACACAATCACGTCTGGATTGCCAAATCTTATGAATAATTCATGCAAAAATTTATTGCTGTTACTTAGGTTGGTCTTTTGCACTCAACAATTTCTCGCCATTTTGTAAAAATGTCAACTGCTACTAAGTAGTAATATCCATTTAATGGGCTCGCAAAATCAATGTGTAGTCTTGAGCATGGACTTTTTACTTCTGGCCAAGGTTCCCAGTTTTGAGTAGACAATTTTGCTGCCAAAGCACATCCTCTGCAGGCTTTTACTACATTTTCAACTTCCTTGTCCATGTTCAGCCAATACACATAACTACACATAAGCACTTTTATCCTTGTAATTCCTGAATGTCCAACACGGAATCCTTTCAAAATTCTTTTTTGTAGAGTCTCAGGTATCACTACCCTTTGGCCATACATCAGTACACCATCACTTGTTGAATACATGTTTACCTCTTGTTTTTTCTTACCAAAACTTTTTGTTTTCTTTCCCTGACCACAGAATTTTTTTTTTTTTTTTTGCTTCATTAATGAACTTGTCTTTGACGCATGTCACTTTATCTCCTCCAGAGTTATTGGTAACTCTCATACAATGTTCCACATTATGTGTTTAATTTCCCCTTTGGCTCTTAGGGCTGCTATTACTGTATTCTCGAATGGTTCACCATTTCTGGGTATTAACCTAGATAAGCCATCAGCATGTCCTAGCTTTTTCGAAGGTAAATATTCCATTGCGTAGTTGTAGTTTAGTAGTATGGTGCTCCATCGCTGCAACCTATTTGTTGTATGTACTGGGATTTCTTTCTTGGATCCATAAATTGTTAGCAATGGGCAATGATCTGTTTGTAGTCTAAACCATCTACCTGTGGAACTTTTTTGTGCCAATTATAATTGCTAATGCCTCTTTTTCAATTTGGTTATAATTTTTTTCCTCTTGCAATAGCGTCCTTCATGCGTGAGCTATGGCCTTTTGGCTGCCATCTTCACCTACCCCATACTCGTTAGCATCTGTTGCCAGTATTGTTTCCAACTTCAGATTGAAACGAGTAAGTGATAAGTCTGAAGTTTACATGCTTTTTAGTTCCTCAAATGCCTTCTGGCATTTTTCTAACCAAAACCATTTGGTATCTTTTTTTAACAGCTCGTTTAGTGGAGCCCTTGTGTTGCTTGTTTAGTGGCGCCCTTTAACAGCTCGTTTAGTGGAGCCTTTGTATGTTCAGGATATATACTTGATAGTTTACCAAGCCTAAAAATGCTTGTAACAATTTGATGTTCGTTGGGGGCGGCATATTCTGTATTGCCGTTGTCCTTGATGGGTCTGACCTTCATCCCCTTTTGTCAATTACTTGACCTAAATGTTTGACTTTTTTCATCAGAAATTCATACTTTTCCTCTAACCCATATTCATTTATTTTTCTGAATACATTTTAATATGTTCAAAATGTTGCTCCACTTACTCGCTCTTTATCAAAATATCATTGAGATAAGCGATAGTGAATTCACAATCATTTAACATTGCATCCATCACTTGTAGAAATATAGCAGGTGCCACTTTTACTCCAAAAGAAGTCACTTGTATTTATACAATCCACAGTGTGCGTTGATTGTTAAAAGGTGTGCGCAATCTTCCTCTACCTATACCTGTAGATAGGCCTCTGAGAGGTCTAACTTTGAGAAAATTTTTCATTCATTTAGATTTGAGAACACTTCTTCTGGGTTTGGTAATGGATAGTTGTGTTTGAGTAAACAGTCATTTAATCCAGTTGAAAAGTCCACGCACACTCTTAGTTTATTATTTTATTTTTCTTTATATAAACTGCCGGAGCTACTCAATCTGAATGGTCGACTTTTTCAAATATAGCTAGATTTTCTAGTCGTTCTAGCTCTTTATTGACCTGGTCCAACGCCATAAACAGCATATTCCATTTGGGCCTGAAAGCAGGTGTTGCTTTTTCTTTTACCACAATCCTTGCTTTTGTTTTACAGCCTAATCCTTCCAAAAGGACATTTGGAAACAATTTTTTAATTTTTTGTTTCAGTTGTTCGATTTCATTCAAATTTTTAACTGTGCTGACTACATTTTCACAGAGAATACTAATGGAGGTATCCCACATTTCAAATAACTCCATGCATTCTGTGCCAAATAGGTTTAGTAATTTTTTTCAACACATAAATGATTGACTTTTCATTTCACCTTGTAAAGTTACATTGCAAATACATTCACCAATGAAATATAATTTCTTTCCTGTAACACTATCAGCTACTTTATTTGATTTAAATAATTTTGGCTTACTGATTTGTTGCCATGTTTCTCCATTTATGATAGTGATGTCACTACTCATGTCTAATTGCATTTTGACACTAATGGCTTCAATTCTCACCTTGATGAATTTTCTGTTTGTAGTACAAACTTTTTTCTCTGATGACAAACTATTTATTTTTTCTTGTTTGGTCTAATTTTTCATCATCTTAGTTCTGCAGTGCAATTTAATGTGTCCTGTGTTCCCACAACAAAAACACTTTGCTTTTTTGAATGGACACTTTTTTCTCAGGTGCCTACCACAATATGCCATACATGGGTTTATCTCCTGATATATATTATGTTTTTTGTGAAACACTTTATCCATCTTCTGCCATTTTTGCACTTGTTTTATCTGTAAACAATCTCTGCATTGGATTTCTTCTGTCTTGCCTTACTTTTAATATCATATCACATTCTTGTGACTTCTGCGTCCGTTTTAGCAATTAGTCCCTGAGTAAAAATCAGGCACTTGAATGAGACCGGAGTTAGTTGATCCAGTTTAAATCTCTCATACTCTCTATTCACTCTACTCACATATGTGGTAAAGTCTTCATCATCACTTTTATTAGTGTTCAAACACTTCCAATGTGTGTTGAACAATGATGTTTTTTCACTAAACGTCTTACATAAAATGTCAATTTTGTCCATGAAATTTATGTCAGAAACTTTTTTAGGCAATATGAAGTTACAGTATTTCTCATGCTCCATCATCACCAGTTTCCTCAGAATTAGATGCATTTTCATTTCAACCATCCAGTCTTGACATTCTTTTTCAAAAATTTATTCAAATCTTCAGTAATATGCCTGGAAAGGGATTCCTTCTTCCAGATCATATTTAAATTCATTTATTGAATTTGCTACATGGTCTGGCGAAAATGTATTTCCCAGTTTTGTTACCAACTTCATTAGCTGTAGCTTATGTTGCTGTAGCATTTATTGTAGTTCTTGTTCTTTGAGTTGTTTTGTTGCTTCTTTTGCAACTCAACGAAACTCTGTAACAAATTTTCCATGATTTTACAGATTTTTGTTTTTAAATATATCCAATAAAAATGTTTGTTACTCATCTGTTGGGTTTTTAATTTCTCCACATGAAAGTTTTTCAACATCATCCACATGAATTGTTTATTTTCTCATGAAAAAAAGTTTTTTCTTAAATATTGTCTGCGTGAATTGTTTATATCTTTGTTGCCACTGTTATAATGTGGATCCTCGTCCACTTGTATGTTGTCATTGGCACTGTAATATTCTTGTCACCATTATTATGTTGTGACAGTATTCCATGTCTTATTATCTTTGACTCATTCGTCTATCATGCTATTGGTGATAGCTCCTCAAGGCAATGACTTTGAAACATCTACCTTGAACATAACTAGAACTCATATATCACATAACTGACACTGACTCTGAATGAGAACTCATACAATGACTCTACTACTACTGGTCTCCTGCAATGACTAACTGTCTGACTTTATAGTGTCTGGTTCATACCACTTTGTCACATGGGAAGGTGTGTACCATTTTCACTACAACATATTCACTTATTATAACTAGATTATTAGCAGATAGGCGTTTCTATGGACAGTCAGTCTTAAACCCCATTGTAATGACCTGTAGGATTATGGTGAATAGGATGGGACTGAAAACTGAGCCTTGATGGACTCAACCACTCATGCTAAATTCCTCCCTGAAGTTGTTGACACTTCACAAGCCATTTCTCAATTCCTGGTTTCCTTAGTGACCACCAGATTACCATATGTGCTTCTCTGTCAAAGGCTAGAAGTAATTGTTTATTCCTAGCCAAGTATTTCTCCCGTAGTTGTCTCACTATGAAGATTCCATCCATGGTACCTCTTCCAGGCATAAAACCAGACTGCATCTCATCTAGATCTGTTCTGTCATGAATTAATTGTGCAGTGACTTTCTCTGTGACTGCATTTCTCTAAAGCATCTTTTAGCAGAGTACAATGATACTGCTATGCTAGTCATTGGGTATGACTCCTCCTCATATAACTTCATTTACTATCTGGTTGGTAATGCTGTACCTTATCTCCCCAAATATTTTAAGCATCTCCACAATTATCCCTGATGAATCTGCAGCTCTGCCTCTTGTCACATCCTTGATTGTTTTATCTACTATGCTGCTTCTAATTTGGAATGCCAGTCCCTCTGTAGGGTCAGCACAAGGTAGCCCCTCTTTACCCTATGCATTCTCCATGTTCAACAAGTTCTCATAATAGCACTTCTGTGCTACTTTCATGTCTTCCATATTGACATTGAGTGTGCCTTTATCATTCTAAATACACTTTTCACCAATGACATTTTAGTTCTCTCTCACGTACCATCTCACAATTCTGAACATATCACACCTCTGAGTTTCATGTTGCAAGTCATGCTCATATCTCTTCCTCTCTGCCTTGCCCTTAGCCAAATATATAAATATGTTACCTAGCTGCTCCTCTAACCACTTAGCTATGCTCCCTACTACCACCTTCCTACCAGGGTTTCCATACCTGTTTCTTAGCCTTTACTGTTTTATCAATCATATTGTTGCACTACCATGATACTTTCATCTTGGTTGGGACTTTGTTCCAGCTATGTTTGTTCTGAGGTCTTGAGGAAGTTGTTTGGAAAATTCCCAGTCTTCATCTGTACTACAGTATCTAATTCTACCTCCCTTTTCTATGTTGTCATTCATCTTTGCGTCTGCCTAGCCCTTACCCTGAAGTCACCAGCCACTAATCTGTGTTGTATAATGCATTCTTCACAGGATTTTGGTATTTACAATAGCTCTTCTGTTTCTTTTCTTGTTGAAACATAATCTATCCAATTTGTGTGTAAGCCAGATTGGTAGGTGATGAGGTAGTTGGCTGGTTTCCTAAAGTGTGTTGTGCAAATAGTTAGATATTTTTGCATCACAGAACTCCTCACTATATTTCTCTCACTATATCCATAGCTTTCTTGTATGTCATGGAAGCCATTGGCATGTTGGCCAGCATGACCATTGAAATTACCAGCCATGATAATGAAGTTACTATCAATTATCATCAAGGTAGTTTGCAGAAGGGCCTTATAGGAGTGGTCCATCTCTTAATCCTGCCTCTGGGGCATATATCTGTTGTTGTTGAGTTGCCTATAACTAGTCTCACATTGATTGTCTTCCCACATACCCCAACTGTCTTAATTACTTTTTCTGTCCATTTTTCAGCTAACAGTATGTCTACTCCATTACTATTACTCCCACAAAAGAATTTGTATCTGCCTTTTGCCCATGACAAGTTTTGTTGAGGATCCTTTCCATCTTACCTCCTGCACATAGCAAACATCTACTCATCTCCACTTTAGCATTTCCAGTCTCACCAGATCTACCTTTTATTGTGCTCCTATTTATGGTTGCTCTCCTTAAGTTTTGGAATCCACAGGAAATGGGTGGGGTGTATTGTCAATTAGAAAGCTCTTTGGTGGTTGGTTCATTACTACATAAATACATTTGCACTTGTGAGAGATAACAAGGATTGTGCTCTGGTTTGCTAGCAGCTGGCAGATTTACACACTTTTGGTTTGTACTCACATGTAATTTACCATCAATCTTTCATTTTGCACTTGCTGCATCTGCTACTAGAGTAGTTTACAACTGATATTTATACATAGTTAAATAAATAATGATTTCAAATATTGGCACAAGGTCAGCAAGTTTTGTGGAGGGGGTAAGTTGATTCATTGCTGATACAGGCAAAAAGGATCAGCGGGGGACAGGAAAAAGATTTCCAATGTAGGCAGTGGGAGTGGTAATGTGAACAAGCGAGCTGCAAAAACTTTCATGTATGAGAGGCAAAACTACTGATATTGAGAGAACAACAGCAAGCAGGCTACATATTACCTTAAAGAAGAGGCATGTTAAATTAAGGGTGATGCAGTGGTAAAATGCAAAGTGAATGGATGAAGTAACATAAATGAAAGCTAGGACCAGATTTGAGTGTGTATACACCCACACACACACAGTCATTTGATGTATTTATACTCTGTGCAGCTGTGCTGTTTTTAAAGACTTAGCCCATTTGCACAATGTACTAATGAATTATCTCCCTTAGAATTTCTGCCCACGTTGAACAAATGTTAGTTTTCATGTTTTTTTTTTTTTCTTTTTCTTTTTTACACTACTCAGTCCAGTATGCCACAAAAGTATTCAATTGGGTTCATATCAGTAGACTGGCTTGACCAAAGAACTCTTCTGATTCTGTTTTACTCCTGTCTGTCAATGGTCTTTTATGGCTGTGTGGCATTAAGCACCATCTTCCATAAATAAGGTGTCATTTTTTACCATCTGACTGCTGGAGAAAATTGTGAAAAGTTCATTCTGAAGGATGGAAGGATATTTTTCCAAATTTATATAGCCAATGCACTTAGAGTTCTCAACAATCAGTACTCCAGATTTCTCCCTATACCATCACTGAAAAAATGCCTTGTTTCACAGTTTGTTAAATCAGACTCTTGATTAGGCAGGCAATCTCCAGACTCACATGCATCCACTGTCAGAAAGTTGTGCAAATCTTGATTCATTTGAGAATATGACAGTTTCCCAGAACCCCATGGATCTTTCTAACATCTTATTACCCCACTCCTTTCATTTGCTGATGGATTGTACAGCCTCTCTGTAGCAAGAGGAATCCAAAGGTTTTGTGCAGTCGTGTGCTGGCTAAATTTACCCTTAGATAGACCTACAATATGCCTTCTTTGAATATGAGACAACTCTTTTCACAGCATGGTTAGTTACTATAAACAATATAGTGTAACTTGAAATGGAAAATATTAATACAGGGTGGACAGAAGTCACAAAGAGGTTTCAATATTCAATAACTTTTTTAATAATTATTTTATTTCAGACCCTAAAATTTAAGCATGGAAAAGTACACTACTGAACAGTGAACACATTTTGTGAAATTTTATTACCAAAACTAAGGATTAAAAATTCAGATTCAACAAGCATATTGTCAAAATTATGGAGCAATGAATTATCCAACTGATTATCAGGTGATTAACTGGACTTTTTGAGGATCAAGGATCAATAAGTGACTTTCCAAGAATATGTGTAGGATGACTTCAGAAAAAGTGATAGGACCTTTTTTCTTTGAAAACAAGGATGGAGGCACTGTTATTATCACTAGAGATGAATACCACTCCATGATCCAGAATTTCTTACATCCAGCAAGTCAAGATATGCCTGGTATGTAGTTTCAGCAGGATGGTACCACAGCTCACACAGCAAGGAGCACAATGGAAATCCTCAGGCAAATTTTTGATAGAAAATTAATTTCTCGATTTCCAGAGATAAACTGGCCATCTCATTCTCCAGGTCTAACTGCTCCAGAATTTTTTCTATGGGGCTATCTTTCACACCTAGGAGAAATAAATCTGACATCATTTTTCTATAATTTACCTACTAAAATATCACAATTTTTTAACAAAATAAATGAGATGTTAAATATTGAAACTCCTTTGTGACTTCTGGACTTCCCTATACATGAACAAGCTTGAAGTACCAGGTAGTCTCCACATATAAAATGGAATAATGAGGGATATCTATTTACTCTTGAGATGTCTGTGTATATACAATAGGTTTCTTTCAGTTTCTATCTACAAAATTCATGTATAAGTTTTTTGTTGGCCAAAACTATAAAAGTGCCATGCAATGAGACTGAAACTATGCTTGGTTAGCAAGCTTCATGATTGCACAGCCATACCTGTCTCTGTTACAAATAATCTGAACTGGTTTACAGAATTTATTTCCCATGAAGAGAAATGTTTAATGAGATATTAGATTATTTTTATTATGTTATAGTTCTTATACATATCTCTTGATTTAAATGTAGAAGCAGTCATCTTAATATGACTGTCACCTAGAAATTGTGTGGTGCAGTAACTGTGTTCCAACAGTTATTTTTCATTCATTGCTGTACATTCATTGCTTTCCATTGTCATCTCCTTAGTGTGACACAATATCCTCCTAATTAGTATCTCTCTTAACCATGACTTCTTAATCCACAGCTTCTCTTCACTTGGATCTCCTGTCACTTCTTTACCAAACTATCATTATCCATATATATTCCATGTCCTTAGCAGAGTAGTATTCTCTTCTGCACACTCCATCTTATTCCCTCATCCCAAGTTTTTCTTTAATCTCATTTGTGCCTTGTTCATGTACACTAACATTGCACATCCAGCAAAGCATGCTCACTTCATTTCTTTCCAATCTTCACTCATCCTCTCATTTAGTGCCCACATCTCACTGCCTTGCAACATAACACTTCATACAGAAGCATCATACAATCTTCAGTTGAAGAGAGAATCCCTTTGTTGCCAGCTGAGGTAACTAACTGTCCCCAGAGCTTTTTCACCCCTTTCTTATTCAGGCAATAATGCTTTCAGAGCACCTACATCCATTGCTGATTAGCTAACAGAAGCTTTCAACATGACACTTTCCAAGCAATGGAAAAGAATTTATTTTACCAATATTCTAACTATTCTGTACATATGTCACATACAAAGTATTTTTTTCCTCTGTAAGCCTACTATCTTGCAAACTCACAGTTTATATTAAGTACACTGAATGAAATTCATGCATACTCTTTCTTGCATATTAAGCATAACATTGTGTGTGTGTGAGCCGTCCAACCCATGCTAGCATGGAAAGCGGACGTTAAACGATGATGATGATGATGATGATATATATATACACACACACACACACACACACACACATATATATATATATACACACACATATATATATACATATATATAGGCACAGGAGTGGCTGTATGGTAATCTTTCTTGTCAGTAACATTTACATATTATTCTAAGAGGTTGTGCTGAAATGTTCCTGGCTTTGGGTAAAAGAAAAAGACAGAAGGATCAGTTAATTATGATTTTATTCAACATATTCCCCTCTTAGATTCACACTCTTATTGCAGTGGTCCTTCAGTTTTTCTAAGCCCTGTAAAAGAACTCAGAAGGTTGGGCCTCCAACCAGGCCTTTAGTGATACCCTTAAAACCAGGAACTTTTCAGCAACCCCTTGTTGTACAGGATTTTTAATTCCATGTGTGTCTGCAAAAGCACAGGAGAAATGGAACATCTAGTGACAGAAGAAGGCAGAAAACTTCACTATCGTAAAGCACACCCATTTTCTCATGCAAGGTACAAAT
This sequence comes from Octopus maya, assembly GCA_027122535.1. Lineage (NCBI taxonomy): Eukaryota > Metazoa > Mollusca > Cephalopoda > Octopoda > Octopodidae > Octopus > Octopus maya. The sequence goes on from JAOPJW010005814.1 coordinate 71,223,203, forward strand.
TGTAAATATTTACTCACGTATACACACATACACACACACACACACACACACACACACACACATATGTATGCATATTCTTATATGTTTATGTGTGTGTATCCTCCAACATCGCTTGCCAACTGATGGTGATGTGTTTGCATCCCTGTAACTTAGCAGTTCGGCATAAGAGACTATTAGAATAAGTATTAGGCTTACAAAGAATAAGTCCTGGGGTCGATTTGCTCAACTAAAGGTGGTGCTCCAGCATGGCCACAGTCAAAATGACTGAACAAGTAAAAAAAAAAATAGAGAGAATAAGTATTTAAAAAACAAACAAGCACAAGTATTAAGGTTGATTTGTTTGACTAAACCCTCCAAGGTAGAGCTCCAGCATGGTCAATGTCCAATGACTGAAACAAGTAAAGGGTAAAAGAAGAAAGATATAACAGTCAATGACATACATGTCTAAAAAAAAAAAGACAACAGCGATTCCTCCTGGTATGGGTTGGATGGTTTGACCAAAGCTGGCAAGCCAGAGTGCTGCACCAAGTTCCAGTCTATCCTGGTTTGGTTCCTTTGACTGGATGCTCTTCCTAATGCCAACTACTTTACAGCTGGGTGCTTTTGACATGCATCAGCATGAGTGCTTTTTACATGGTACCAGCACATGGCTCTTGCAAGCCAGTTCTCTTCATCATTGGGAGAGGCCTAAACACTTCTGTTGTGGTGGATAGGTCTTCTTCAGTACAAGGCACCAGATATCTTGGTCCTTTGTCATCTCCTCTGAAAAGTTCAGTGTCCTGAAGTCGTCCTTCAGAACTTTGTTCCTTGTCTTCCTGTGTCTAACCTCTTCCACAATTTCCATCCATTTAGAGTAATTGGCACTTCATTATTATATCATAAAATAAATATGTGATTAATTAATAAAACTTAATACAGTACAACCATCAATGAAAAGCTACAGCTTGAAATGTCAACCACCTGCTTTATTCAATTAGTTATCTCTGACTCAGTTCATCTGTTTCAGTAACACTAACTGAAACTACAGAATGATAACAAGTACCAGTAATATACCAGTGTACCTGAGAAAGTGGGGAGTGAACTATTTCAACATACTATGTGGCTAACTACCTTTCTTCTCCTGTTTCTCTATTATTATCATCTTCGATGGGATTTGAGCAAGATTTGACTGCTATTTTTTGCAGGTTGACAAAACGTATAAAGGAATATCATATTAGCTTGCTCAAAAAGGTGTTAGTGATTTAAGTGGAATGTCACAGCTACTGCAGTGACTGTAAGAACCCATCAAGTGACAGGAGAAACCACTGTAGTGTATTCAGAGCATGTAAGATAAAGAAACACTGATTATTTTCTCTGGTACTGCCAGTGCTTGTGAAGTTAATGTTGTTGTGATTGTTTCCGGTGAGCCTGTATTGGGTAGCAGCCCTCTGACACACAAGTAGTCACTCAAATAAAGTATGAGCCACAGATTCAATTTTCCAGTTACAGCATGTCTCCACTTAACTGAGGACTTTATTGTATACTCTGACATGTAAAGAGGAATCATGTGAAGGAAGCCATAACATGGTTACTTCACTTGCAAAAAATTACAACCAAATCTTCCTCAAATACTACCTACTGCCTTAAAAACTAGTTAAATATGCGGGATAATTTTGTGATGTTGTTTGAGAGACAGATACAACACCCTTAAACTATGTGATCTATGACCAAGTGATTCAGTGCTTTATCTCCTTAACCATTGTATACCTACAACTATTACAGGTATAATTACAAAGGCAGTTAGCTGGCAGAATCATTACAGTGTTGGATAAAATGCTTAGCAGCATTTCATCTGTCTTTATGTTTTGAGTTCAAATTCTGCCATGGTTGACTTTGCTTTTCATCCTTTTGGTATTGATAAAATAAGCATCAGCTGAGCTCTGGGATCAAAGAAATTGACTAGCACCCTCCCAAAAAATTTCAGGCTTATAGTAGAAAGAATTATTGATATAATTACAAATATTATGGTCTACATTTTATCATTTACTTCAAAGTGCTTACATGCTGGAACTCCAAGAGAAATTGGTTAGGAAAAAAAAAAGACTGTTTTGGCCATTGGGAGGATGGAGGTCCTCTCAAAATTCAAGGGATCTATTTTAGGGAGGGACCTTGTAGATATGGTCATAAACCCCTATTGGTTCTTTAGGCATTGCTTAGTATTCACAAGCTCACTTTGGCTCTCCAAGCCCAGTCTGGTAGATATAATCACAGGCCCCTCCTTGGATTTCCTATATCTGGCAGATATAGTCACAAACCCCTCTTTAGCTCTCTAAGCATTGGACTGATGCACTAACTGATTCCCCAACCTCCTACAGGCCATACTGGCCTAGCTGTAACAGACGACACCATTCCACATTCTAGATGTAATGCTCATTTATTCCTCTTTCTTACCCTCTTCTTTGTCCCCCCCATTACTGTTCTCTCCTCCTCCTCTTTGATGTTGATAAGCAATAAATTTTAAAAAATCCTCATATAATTTTGATTTGTTATTCAGACTAATGTCTGGCATGGCGCCTACCAAAGTTGCTGGAACAGACACAAAAGCTTGCTTTTGTTAGAAAATAAAACAAAGAAAAAGGAAGTGTAGTGGCAGTGGAGGTATTGCGGTGATGATGATGATGATGATAGCTGTGGTAGTGGCAATTGTAGTGGTGGAGATAGTGGAGGAGATGATGGTAATGGTGGTTATGGTAGCAGTGATGGTTGTGGTAGTAATGTTGCTGTTGGTTGTGGTGGTGTTGGTTGTGGTGATGGTGGTAATATTAATAGTAATGATTAAAATGTTGATGGTGCTGTCAGTTATAATAAAGGTGGGTGGTAGTGGGCATGGTGATGGTGGTGGTGGTGGTGGTGGTGATGGTATTGGTGGTAACACAAATAGTGGTGGCGGTGATAGTTGATGATGTTGC
>JAOPJW010005814.1:71270389-71290953 GCA_027122535.1 Octopus maya
TTACTTGTTTCAATCATTTGATTGCAGCTATGCTGGAACACTGCCTTTAGTTGAACAAATTGACCCCAGGACTTATTCATTGTAAGCCTTGTATTTATTTTATTGGACTCTTTTGCCAAACTGCTAAGTTATGGGGACGTAAACACACCAACATCGGTTGTCAAGTGATGGAGGGAGGACAAACACAGACATACAAATACATACATATAAAATGTCCTAGAAATTTCACACTGCCTTGGCTTTGTTGTCTCATTTTATTTAACCTGTATACATATATATAATGATGGTCTTCTTTCAGTGTCCATCTACCAATCCACTCACAAAGTCGCCCTGACCACTTGGGCAAGTGCCCTCACCACATTGCTCTCCTTCAACCTACAGGTGCATGCATAGGGTAGGCCCATTCACTCAGACCATTTTTGTAACATTCACCCACCTTTTAACAAAATTGCTGGGAAGCAGCACTTTCCTCTCTGTCCTCACTTTCCTTTTCAAATGAAACTGAAAGCAGTTGAGGGCTTGGCCAAAGAGGAAAGTATTTTTCTTCAGCTCTTTCAATCTGGTCTACCACACAACCTCTTTTGCTCAGCCCGTTAGGCAAAGAAATGCTGCCAACCCATCCTGGTCAAAGGAAGTAGCAAAACAATCTTCACAATGAACTCAGCCAATAACTGGATCTGCTCTACACATGAAAGTAGGTGTTTGACATAAACCTACAAGTCAGCAATGCTCAGGCACTGGACAAGAGCATGCAGAACAGTTTCATGAGTCTGTATGCACCTTGGGCAAACTTGGCTGATGGCACTTCCATGCCTATACTAGCAATGTCTCCCAGTAGTACTGTCAGGCTAAAAATTTCTGGAAATTATCCATAGATCTCATCCTGAAAGTCCTCCAGAACATACCACGTAGGTGATTCTCGTTGATGCCTAGAGTCTCCTTGAGAACTTTGTTGCATTTGCACTTGCCCACCACTAACCCTCTACAGAATGCCATTGTTGAAATTCCATTGACCACATTGCCTGAATGATAGAGGACTGTGAGTGCCTGATGACACTCTAGGTGCCAGGCTGAGTGAGTGCTGATGACACTTTAGGTGCCTTGTTCTATGCTTGATCTAGGCTACAGCTCAGTCAAAGAGATGAGCTGTGGAAAATCCTGTCTGACAAATGGTGACCACACCTTCTTACTAACATGGAAGTACTGGAGATGTCATAACCTCAGCACATGTCTACACTCAGCAGCCATGGCAAACCTAGCTCTCCATTCAGAAAGTGTTGACAGCAAATGGAGTGCCTAACCAGTGGAACACGTCCCTTCCACAGAAAGTAGAAGAGTTAGCACTCCAGTTTGGTTAGATGTAAACTGGAGCAAAGCATAACAGTCAAGCGATAATATATAATGGAAGTTATGTAAGCATTGGCCTTTCGACCCAACCTCTCGGGACAGCTTTCTCTTAGCCCATTTATGAGTGAGATTGGCCACCCTGCTTGTCACCTCATCCCAGTTCTTCTCCACCAGGAGATCTAAACCAAGCTAGAAGCTGTGCAATTTAATGGGTTCCTTCATCCAGCATCCTATGATGCTATTGGATGGCCAAGCTGCAGGCACACTGACTTTCCATGGTTAATTTTTGCTCCTGTTACAACCTCATATCCTTTTAGAGCTGCGCTGACCAGATCTTTGTGTCTGGTGTTCAACAATATGACAGTGATGTCTGCATATGCTGACATGATTCTCCAACATCTTAGTTCACATGGGCTGCCTCCCAATGCCTTCAATTTCCACAGTAGTGGCTTTACAGCCAGTACTGAAGAGACAAGAGCAGACACCCATGATAGACAAAGCACAGCAGTAGTTTGATCAGTACTTATTTTCAGTTGAGTATTACCCAGTAAAGGAATTGAACTTATGGTCTTGTAATTCATCAGCATTATTCAACATCCATTTTACATGCTGGCATGGGTTGGATGGTTTGACCAGAGCTGGCAAGCAGGTGAGTTGCACCAAGTTTCAGTCTGATTTGGCTTGGTTTCTACAGCTGGTTGCCCTTCCTAATGTCAACCATTTTACAGAATGTGCTGGGTGCTTCAATACTGACCACTATGTTACATACCTTAACAATGATCAGTCATACAAATAAAGAAACAATAAAAAGAAACAAACTATATCACTAAATTTTTAATGTCTGGTAAGTTCACCATCATCAAATCACCATTTTTATAAAGATAAAATAGTTTTTAACTATTAAAGGTGAGATGCTATGGATATATTTTCTCAGTAAACTTTCCTTGTGGTGAACTTTCTTCAGATGAATTGATGGCGGCGAACTTACCTGTAATCAATTGTTTTTTTTTACTGACACAAAACCCATGACTCACAGTGCTGGTTACCCAGTTTCTATGGGGGTACAAGTGACTGAGATCATAACACTACACTTGATGGCTGCAAGGTTACTCATTTACAGCTGAGTGGACTGGAGCAACATGAAATGAACTGTTTTGCTCAAAGACACAATGCACTGCCCAGCCTGAGAATTGAAATCGCAATCTCGTGATCACAAGTCTAACCACTATGCCACATACCTTCACATATTACTCTTACCCAATAGTTTATATGAAATATTCTATTACATAAATATAATATATTATAGCTTTTATAATAGTGAAAATGATGGCAGCGCTATGACAAAACATGGCATTTACATAGAAAAAAATTAATTTACCTTGACTTTGTTGTCAGATCTTGATCTTCTCCATATAAAAGATGTTTCCTTCCACAGGAAGTCAAAGTCATTTCGCAGAGTATATTTGCTGTTTGTACCATTGTAACTTCATTAATATCTTGAGGTTGATTATTGGCCTGTAGAAGATAGAAAAATATACAGAACTGCAAAGAATGCATCCATCTTCATTCATTTATCATTATCGTCTGTTTTCATATGGTTTCTTTTCTATAATTAAGAGCAGTGGTGGATGTATGGTTTTTGAACTGGCCCAAAGAGCTATAAGTTGAAACTCTGCCATAGATATTGGCAAAATATATCTCTCTAATTTCTGGAGATGGTGTTGCAGAGTTACAGTCAACATATTTGAATATAACAATGACATGAAGAAAGTAATCAGTTGCCTAGATATGGAGATGTAAGACATTGGGTGTCTCAGTTTGATTCAAGTTCACATTGAGATTAAATCAGTGTTGTAGCCATCAAGATTGTAAGGAGGTTTATTTAGTAGAATGGATAAGTCGAACAATTATATAGATGTTCCTTTGTTGGTTTAACATACTGAATCGACTGTTTGGTTGATAGGCCTGAAAGGTCTTCTATGTGGTAGCCTGATTTGCTAGAAAGAGCAATCAAATCTTCGTTAAATTACACCTTAAAAAGAAGAAAAGAAGACGGTCATGTATGATAATGTAGTCCACTCCTTGGTAACAAAGCAGCATTAGTCATGACTGGAATACTTTTGATCTGTTTATTTAGGGTTCATTTGGGTCTCAACTCTTCTGTCAAACAACATATCAATTGTTTTATGCTTGAGTGGCTGCTATAATGGAAGTAGTTAGATTTGTGTCTGAATTTGATCAACCAATCACCCAAAACAAATGTAAAATATTAAAAAAACACAAAACTTATGCTCATTTACAGTACTTAAGCAACTCTAGAAGTCTCTGTCCCTTAGTTGGTCTCACACTGTTCTATTACACTGTGTAAAAAAATTAAATTTGTTTTGTTTTTGATCAGTGTCAGTTCTCATTTGCTTCTATCTAGAAATCAAGGGAAATGACTACTATTCCCTCCAAACTTTGCTTTTGTGACCTGGACATCAATGTTTTGAAATAGACCTTTTTTCCATTACATTTCAGACAGATTCAGCACTGAGTTGCTGAAGCAGAAATATCATTATAGAAAATATTCTGTGCAATACGACAGATTTGCTTGATCTTAACCACTTGAGCATGTCTTTTAGTGGCTGACAGTATGTGCATCGCTGATCATGAAATGAGTAGAAGTAGTGGGGGGGGGGGGCATCATAACCATGTGTTGAGGAGGATTCTTTGGGGTTTGAATAAATGCAACAAAAGCAAAGTTTGAAGGAAATAGCCATTTTTCATACTATCTAGGGGTAAGCAAACAGGAAATAAAAGTTGCTAATCAAGGACAAAAATCATCTTATGCAGTGTTATCTACCTGGTTTATTGTATTCTGAAATTAGTTTCTAGTTGTAGTTATGTTGGTATTTATGCACAATTTATGTATTTACAATGAGTTTTTGACAGTATTACAAATGTAGCTTCTAAATACAGCAAGTGTTATGGTTTCTTTCACACATCTTGTTCTTATCAGTAGAATTGACTTCATTTATTACAGTGTAGTGGCTTGCAATGAGATTTGCACCACACTATCTCTAAACACAATTTTCAACTATATCAATAAGAATTAACAATTTAACAATTAAATTATCATTTAATTTTAATTGAATATTATCTATATCTCTAAATTTTCTATTAGTGTTCCTTAGATGTCTGTGAGAAATACTAGAGTCAACCTAATCCATAATCCTCAACCAGAATAAATTGGTTTCAAATTTTGGCACAGAGCCAACAGTTTTGAGGAAGGAAGTAAGTTGATTACCCCAGTGGTCAGCTAGTGCATATCTTATCAGCCCTGAAAGGATGAAAGGCAAAGTCAACCTCGCTGGAATTTGAACTCAGTACATAAAGAGGGACAAAATACTGTTAAGCATTTTGCCTGGTGTACTAATCATTCTGTCAGCTCACCACCTTAATCAAAACTACAATATTGGCTTCAAATTTTGTCACAAGGCCAGCAATTTTGGAAGAGGGGAGGCAAGGCAATTGCATTGAACCTAGTGCTCAACTGGCACTTATATCATTGGCCCTGAAAGGGTGAAAGGCAAAGTCGACCTTAGCAGAATTTGAACTCAGAATGTAGCAATGGATGAAATGCCAATAAGCATTTTTCCCATCAAGCTAATGGTTCTGCCACTTTGCCACCTTTTTCATTACAAAATATATTAATAACAGAATAAACTTAAAACTTACAACTAGTCTAAACTTAGGACATTTAAACTGCATTTGGCAGTTAATATGAGACCTGTCAGTGGTTGTACACTCACCATATTACCAAACTGAGTTATTTGAGGTAAAAGTCAAACAAAACAATTTTGACTGAGGATCTCTCTTTAATCTGCTCAAACAAGGATTAAACATATTTTCTCCATAAGTAAATCCTAAATGTATCCATACATCTAAACAATTCAAATGACTGTACAGTACAAGTATACAAGTCAAATGGAACAAAGATTACATTGATGTAAGATTTACTAACAAATCCACTCAAATAAGTAGTTCATAAAGTTTTTGCAGTAATAAATGATTTCAAAAAGACTAATTCCATGAAGACTAGAGCTGTTTCTTGGGTTAAATAATCCTATTAGTTTTACTGTAAGCTTTAATCAATTCATCTTGACTAATCTGTGTAATACCTTGTAATAAATGAGCCACTGGGATATTGGTGAGATAAGTCTTTCTGTGACGGCATTTTTACAGAGACATGCAGCACAGGCATCCTCTTTGCTGGCAAGGTTCCTGAAGATGTTTGTGGCAAGCTGGGCTGGATCAACTAACTCTGCAATACAAAACAGTACTGATGACTTCATGTGACATAAAACACAAATTACATGACATTACTTAGCAAATTAATGAACAAATGTTTAGGGCTATTTCAGTTTGCTTTGTGATTGTCATTGCTGTTATTCTTACTTAACTCCAAATCAGCAGTGATTGATAACACCTATGAGCAAAGGCATTCTAGCCTTGACCATCATGTGATATTTCCAGATACAGTGTACTAAATCTTTTCTTCCTTTTACTAAAACAGTGGAGTGTTATTTGGGAGAGATTTGGCTGCTTTTTCTAGCTATTTACACAACTACATACAAACTCTCCCATTGTCTTGAACTTGTATATTTAGATGCAGGAGTTTTTTTTTCTGCTCTTTGAGATATTCTCTAACAATTATACAGTTGTTTCCATGTTTATCAATACTGACAATCTATTGCATGTTCTACTAAGAACTGCAATCTACTGTATGTTCACCTAACAGCCACATCCTACTGCAAGTTCAACTAACAGCTGCATCCTATTGCAAGTTAAAGTAACAGCTGCATCCTACTGCAAGTGCAGCTAACAGCTGCAATGTACTGCAAGTGCAGTTAACACAATTCCAAGTAGAGTGAAAATGAAATTATGATTTTCAAATGTGTCTACTGTGAGATATTTCTTCACAGATTTGAAGAATTACTAGTGTCAAGTGTGATGACATGCAAAAGTCAATATCTAACTGCAATGAAAATAGAAATGTCATATTAGATATCATCATTCAGGTCAAAATGTGAACACCATCCCTGTAGAGGTGTTATCTCATGGAAAATGATGAGAAAGACATATTTCTTGAGATATACACCAAATTAACCCATTAGCATTTAAACCAGACCATATCCGGCCAAAATAGTCACTTTCTTTTATGTTCAAACCAGCCAGATCTGGCCTCTCACGTCTACCCTACAATGTCATTCTAAAAATATGCAATCACATCATTGAAATTTCAAAGCTACAAGATGACACATAATTGAAAACAGTCTGAATAATAACTACTACATTTGACAGAATGTCAAAGGAATAATGATGTCACAGGTAGTCTTATATTGTTGACAGTCCAATTATAATTATACATAGGAACACTGTCTCATTACACAGAAACCAAGGTCAATTTTACAGGACCCCCTCATCAGGTTCTTTATATAAGTTATCACTTTTCAATGGAAATGATTATAGAATCTCAGCTAACAGTATGTATGATTGAGACTAGTTGTGGGAATTCTTTAAATCTAGGCAAATACTCACTATGTTCAAGACAATTCTTATAAAGGAAACAGACCTTGATTAAAATGAAATGGTATGGAAAATGAAAAATAAGCATGTAATTGCTTCTAGAAATGTGTATTTTGTTCTTAGACATTGTTTACTAATCCATATGTGTTTCAGTGAAACTAGACACACTGGGCAACAACATGCAACATGCCTTGAAATTAAATGTAGTGGGATCCAAGTATGATTTAAAAGACAAAGGTTTTTCTAAATCTAAACACGAATGGCATTAAATTCTCACTTTGGTGACGAATGGAATAATGTTAGAGCATTAAATACTTACCACAATGAGATATATCTGAAGGAAATATAGGTGTGACAATGAAATTACACATGAACAGGAGAAGTTGAGTTACATTGACTGAAACTAGAAAAAGTAAATTTGACTGTTAATGTGAAGTTTTTAAAATAAATAATCTAAAATTATTGAAAAATAATATCCAAAAATGACAAGGTTTTATGATCAAAAAAACAAGGAAAAAGAAAGTTTTGAAAAGCTGGAGGGGTTACACTCTTGTTTTATTACTTCTCTTTTTATAACATCATTCTTATTTAGGTATTTCATTATTTCAATCTATTTCAACCCATAGATAGATTTAAAATTTAACTTGCCTGAAGAGGACTCAAACCTGAAATTACTGTCCCTTGGTGCTGGTGCCATGTAAAAAAGCACTGGTGATGGTGCCACATAAAAATCACTGGTGATGGTGCCACATAAAAAGCACACGGTACACTCTGTAAAGTGGTTGGCATTAAGAAGGGCATCCAGCTGTAGAAACCAAGCCAAAACAAACTATGGAGTCAGGTGTAGCCCCTGGCCTTGCCAGCTCCTGTCAAGCCATCCAACTCATGCCATCACAGAAAACGGATGTTAAATATTGATGCTTAGTACAACCCTCTCACTTATCAGTTCATGTTAACTGTCCAACCCATGCTAACATAGAAAAAGAGACATTAAATGATGATGATAATAATGATGACGATGATGATGATGATGGCATCTCCTCTACCCTTGACCCAATCCTATTTCTTTCCTTCACTTCCCCCTCCCCTAAAGTGATATTCAACTCATCCAATTCACTCCCTTATCTCTAATCATCTGTCACACTATTTCCACCATAGTGCACTTACTTACCCAACCACAGTTTCTGTTCCTCTATCTTATTTTTTCTTTCACATTCACCTTGCACCTTGACCTCAGATCTGTCTCTTTCCAGATGGGCAAGACATATATTTACCTCCTTAGCAGGGCACTTGCTCCTGTTCCCATCCTACTTTCATATCCCTCAATATTATAGCCTACTCGGTTGAGGGGTTTCCCATCCTACTTTCATATCCCTCAATATTATAGCCTACTTGGTTGAGGGGTTTTGTCTTGTGGATACTTGGTGACTAAGTGGTTGGTATCACGAAGGGCTTCCAGCTGTCAAATGTAGAAACCATGCCAAAGTAGACATTGGAGCTTAGTACAATCCACTCACTTGTCAGTTATGTTGAACTGTCCAACCCATGCCAACATAGAAAAAGAGACATATGATGATGATGATGATGATAACAACATTTCATTCTCTTGTGGGTTATTGATGAACTACAAACTGTAGGACAGTATCTCATTAATTTAGTGCAAATTGGTATTTTATTCATTATCGTTATTTTTACTTATCTATCAAAGATAAACTCACTTGAAGTAGACATATCTTAACATGTAGAACATGTAGCACCTGCCCTTAAGATAATAAAGATAAGTGAGAAAATCTGCTGCAATGTTGGCAGGTTAAGTAACTTTCAAGAGAAAAGTTCTCTCTTGGTGATTTTTCACCAAGGGAGACCTTTTGTCTTGAAAGTCAACACTAGTTGAACAAACTGTGTTTTACAGGTAGTTTATAAAATATCCACCCTCCTCAGATATTTCACAGATTGAATGAATCAATTATTGATTTCAAATTTTGGCACAAGGCCAGCAATTTTGAGGAGGGGATAAGTCGATTAAATCGATCCCAACACTCAATTAGTACTTATTTTTATTGACCCTGAAATGATGAAAAGCAGTTGACCTTGGCAGAATTTGAACTCAGAGCATAAAGGTGGATGAAATACTGCTAAACATTTTGCTTGTCATGCTAATGATTCTGTCAGCTCACTGCCTTGAATGAACCAAATATTAATTAACTTTTGACTGTTTATATTTTCCCCTTAACTTTTTAGCTAGGAAGAAAGGCAGTGCTGATGACTGGCAGTGGGAAGGGAGGAAGAGATCCTGAAGCCAAAAACCTGGCCTCAATACATGCAACAGAGTGGACTACCTGGCACCTAGGATATGCAAGAGTTAACTTAGGTGCCAGGTGATTGTGTTAAACTGGGCAACAGATTAAGTCTACCACCCACATAAGCTATGTAAGGATTCAAGCTCAGAATGCAAAAAGCCAGAAGAAATACTGCAAGGCATCTGCAAGGTCCAACATTCTAACAATCTACTAGCTTGGATGGTTCATTTTTATATCGAAGGATGAAAAGCAAAGTTGAGCTCAGCAGGATTTGAACACAGAATGCAGACATCTGGAACAAACATTGGGAAGTGTTCTATCTGACACTCTACTGGTCCTTATTTTAATGACCATAGCAGAAAAGAATGTTACATTAACTTAATCACACTTCCTATTCAGAATCTTTACTAACCAAAGTCTTTATCAATCAACCAGTTAAATCTGGTTCTTTGTTTTGATAATTTCCACTGCATCAATATCAATGATATTATTGCCATGTTGGACAGTTTTTCTGTTGCTACTCTACAAGTCACTGTTAAAATCACATGTAGTTTTCTCTTCCCATTCATTCAATGATCATTTATAGCAGCCATGCTATTATCTCAGTTACTGAAGTAGAAACTCTTGTATGGAATTTACTTTAAGTATATGACTGACTCTATTCCAATCTAACTTGAGGCCTTTACCAGCTTTGTAATGCTACTAAAAGGCCAAACTGCTTTCTTACTTTGCATTTTCAAGAGTGAAGAATTGATATATGTCCTTGTTACTCATTTAAATCATACAGTTCGCTATCACACTGAAATTACAAATATGCTCTGCTGACCCTAACTACTTATTAAACAATTTCAAATCACTCGTTTATATATTGGTTTCCATTAATCCTCATCAATGGTTTTATTTGAAACTTGTAATGGAAAGTGGTAGTTAAAGGCAAAACGATAGAGAATGAAAAAAGTAGTTGAGAGATTCACAGAAGTTGATAATACATGTAGCAGCAACAGATTGTTAACAGAAATTAAATCATATCTAGTATATTGATTACATGGATTGCCCCTTAGTGTTCACTCAGCTAAATCTTGTGGTTTCTTGTTTAAATCCACCAGCAACTATTCCCTGTTTTGACAGATTTTAATTCCTATCTTACATCAACAGAGACACAGAAGCAGTGTTAATTGAAACAAGTATTTAACATATTTGTTTACACTCAAATGTGAAAAGACTTTAGCTATGAAAATTGTCTTTGGAGAGAGAAATTTCTTTTCAGGATTACAAAATAATAAAATAATTATTTCCGTCTTCTAATCTTAAACTTCCACTGTGGCAGGAGGTTTAACATAATAACTTCCTTTTATACAAGTATTCTCTAAGTTTATACAAACTAAAAGGTGATGGCTTACGACAAAAGGTTTAATGTAGAGTAAAATTGATCTGGAAGGCAGAGACTGAAAAAAACCCATCATACATATGCGCGCGTGCATGTGTGCATGCTTGTGTGTGTGTGTGTCCATATGTCATTGTGCTTGTGTCTATATCCCAACCACTTCATTTGCCTACATCCCTGTAACATAGTGGTTCAGCAAAAGGAACTAATGGAATAAGAACCAGACTTTGAAAAATAAGTACTGGGGTCAATTTGTTCAACTAAACTCTTTGAGGCAGTGCTCCAATATGGTCACAGTCCAATGACTGAAACAAATAAAAGATAAAAGATAGTAGTTTTGAAATTAGGACTAGCCTTAGCTGTTCCTACAATTCAATTTTCCCAACCTGAAGGTAAATTTATAGGATAAATACACTAAGACAATTCAGAGAAACATTACTCATTGTTGCCTGTTTGATAAATGTAGCCATTTACTTCCCAAAAGATTGGTGACAGCATTCTTGTTGCAGCCTTTGTTGCTATGATGATACAAATATTTCTGATATAAGTTTTGTTTGTTTTCAATAATTAACGAAGGTAGCAAGCTGGCAGAATAATTACTGCTGGGCAGCATTCCTTCTAACTACATTTTGAGTTCAAATGCTGCTGGGTTAACTTTGCTTTTCATCATTTGGTGGTCGATAAAATAATTACCAGTTGAACACTGGGGTTGATGTAACCAGCTTGCCCTGTCCCCTGAAATTGTTGACCTTGTACTAAAATTTGAAGCCAATAATTAATGAATTTGACTGACTTTAAGATGAGGCTCATCTCTTACAAGACTCAATACATCCTAAAAATTATACTAGGTTTATATTATCTATGTTTCACTGATGAGCTCTATTAAGACTGGAACTTGACAGTTGCTATGAACTAAAAAAATAAAATTCTCATCTTAACATGAGAACTCAATGAAAATATATATTTCTCCTCTTCTTTGTGAGTTGTTAACAAATGTTGACAGCTTTTCATTTTCTTTCTTTCAGCTAAGAGGAAAATGTAAAGTATTTTCAGTGTATGTCATTCTGGGCATCCATACATACTTGATTTATTTCAGTCCATGGCTTATTTGAATTCTTTTTCTTAGTTCAATCTTTTATATTATCCTACTGCACTGTTTATTAATTATCTGTGTTTACTCTCAGAACACTTCACATTATTTAATCTTCTTCTTTGACACACAGAGAAAACCTGCTTGCTCAGATTTTTATTTTCGTGTGTATAAATGGTTTTATTAACACCTCTCTTCTAATTATACCCCACGCCCTACTGCAGAAGGAGGCCCTGGGAATTGTGCTCTGTTAAGAATAAACAACCATCAGTCTTAATCATTTATAATTACATTTCTTCTTTCAGCTGCTGTTACCGAAGTGTTTCAAAATATTAATAATGATTTATCTTCTTCCTGTCACCTCAACTGTCCTTTTCGCCAAAGAATTTCTATTAATACAGACAAAACAATTCTAGTCTTGCTTTCATTTTTCATTTTTAGACATAGACATGCCTGCATCTCCAAATATGCTCATGAGTGCAAGCAAACATATGGACATACACGATTTTATATGCAGGCATACACGCACACGGACACACCCATGTTTTACATGTCCAAATATATCCATGTGTGTAAGCAAGCATACGGACTTAGACATGTTTCTGTTGCAGACATACATACACATGGACATACCCATGTTTTGCATGTCCAAATGTGTTTGTGTGTGGAGGCATGCATATATATGACCTCACAAATTCAATTGTATCTACATATAAGCACATTGAAATTATATAGTCTTGTATTTTTATGTGTGTACTTGTTCTTGCATATGTACACACACAAGTACTTTCACAATACTATACACAAACACACATGCAACTATAATACACATATAATATTGTTGGGTTGTTAGATCAATTTGCTCATATTTTTCTACTTGGCACTCCATTGTCATTTGTCTGAAAAGACGAAAAGTTTATTCAAATTCCGAAAACAATAAACAATAGTTGTAGAGGAAGTAAAAAGGTATAAAAGAAAACCACTATAAACATTATGATAAAGATATTTTTCATGTTAATTCAAATATCATTGGAAAGGATTAAAATAAACGTGTGTGTGTGGGTGGGTGAGATGAACAAATTTGTGTGACAATCATCATCATCATCATCATCATTTAGTGTCCATCCTCCATACTGGCATAGGTTAGATGGTTTGACTAGAACTGGTAAGCTGAAGAGCTGCACCAGGCTCCAGTTTGATTGGCTTGGTTTCTACAGATGGGTGCCCTTTTTAATGCCAACCAGGGGTGCTTTTTATGTCACTGGCTGTGACTTTGATTTCATTTGGCTTGATGTGTCTTCTCAAGTACAGTAAGTCACCAAAGGACTCGATCACTTGTCATTGCCTCCATGAAACCCAACATTAGAAGATCATGCTTCACCACCTCATTCCATGTCTTCCTGGGTCTACCTCTTCCACAGGCTCCCTCCACAGTTAGAGATTGGCATTTCTTTATCCAGCTGTCTTTGTCTATACACATCACATGACCATACCAGCACAGTCTTCTCTCTTGTACACTACATCTGATGCCTCTTATGCCCAATGTTTTTCTCAAGATGATTATGTTCTGTTGTATCTGTTGAGTGGTTGATGTTAGGAGGGAATCCAGCAGTAAAAATCCTGCCAAAACACTCACAGAAGTCTGGTGCAGGCTTCGGCCTGGCTGGCTCTTGTGGTACTGTCCCACCCATGCTAGCATGGAAGATAGACACTAAATGATGATGATGATGATGATATATATATCATCATCATCGTCATCGTTTAATGTTTGCTTTCCATGCTGGCATGGGTTGGATAGTTTGACTGAGGATTGGTGATCCAGAGGCTGCACCAGGCTCCAATCTGATCAGGCAAAATGTCTACAGCTGGATGCCCTTCCTAATGCCAACCACTCTGAGACTGTAGTGGGAGCTTTTACGTGCCACCGGCATGAGGGCCAGTCAGGTGGTTCTGACAAAGACCACGCTCAAAAGATGTTTTTTTACGTGCTACTTGCATGAGAGTCAGTCCGGCAACACTGGCAACGACCACGTTTGAATGTTGTTTTTCATGTGCCACCGGTACATGGTCTGGTAAGGTGGCGCTGGCAACAATCATGCTCAAATGGTGCTTTTCACATGTCACTGGCACAGGAACCAATCCATGGCCCTAGTAGTGATCAGACTCAGATGTGCTTTTAATGCTCCATTGGCACGAGAGCCAGTCAGGCAGTACTGTGAAATAGCAAAATTAAACAAGAGAATCTTCTCAATTCGTATTCTTTCGGGGGAGTTATTAAAATGGAGTAGGGGAATCCGAGTGCGTGCACTAATTTATATAGGGTGGGGTGGTGGAGGAGGAGGAAGTGTTGGCGAAGCAAGTGGAAATCGAAACAGAGAGATAGACAGACAGAGTGAGGCAGAGATAGAGAGGGGGCCAGAATTAGGCCGGTCAGGGATAGAACATGAGGGAGAAAAATATTCTTTGGGGATTTGAGGTAACATTATTTAATGAAACAGCAAATGCTGATAATAGTAAAATAGAATTGAAAAATCTTAGAATTTTTGGTCAGCCAATCTGTGACAAAATTAGAGAAATAAGTGACGATGTGACAAACTTGAATAAATGAATAGGTAACGAATAGTAAATGCGAGTGAAGGAACTTTAGTTTGTTTAAAGACAACACCGAGGAAGACGAAACTATGTTTAAACTATGTTTATATGGTAATGAAATAGATAGAATAACGAAAAGAACTAATAAGGGGTTTATGATCTGTGCAGAAATAGAGGAATAGATGTACGATGTTGAGAAAAAAAAAAATTTCGTATCTGAGCATCTTCTGGATTCGTATTCTTTTGGTGGAGTTACTAAAATGGAGTAGGGGAATCCAAGTGCATGCGCTAATATAGGTGAGCCAGTAGAAAGTATGGTAGAAAGTTTGCTTTCCAGCCACATGGTTTTGGGTTCAGTCTCACTGCATGGTACCTTGGGCAAGTATCATCTACTATAAATTCGGGTCGACTGAAGCCTTGTGAGTGGATTTCATAGATGGAAACTGAAAGAAGCCCATTGTATTATACATCAATGAGTGTGTGTCTTTGTGACTATGCTTGCCCCCTCATCACCACTTGACAACTGGCGCTGGTGTGTTTACATCCCAGTAACTTAGCAGTTCAGCAAAAGAGAGTGATAGAATAAGTAATAAACTTTACAAAAGAGTAATAAGTACTGGGATCAATTTGTTCAGCTAAAAATTTTCAAGGCGCTGCCCCAGCATGGCCACAGTTTAATGACTGAAACAAGTAAAAGATAAAAGTCACACACACACACACACGCACAGAGTATATGTACTCTTACACAAAAGCATGTACTACTACACACATTGCAAGAATAATGTGTCAACGTCTATCTACACAATTCAAATCCTGAATTCAAATGTGATGCACAGTGTTTATAAGAAGGGACCAGTTAAACGAGCCACAGTGAAAAACTGGATAAGAGTGAAAAATGAATAATAAAAGAGGAATGAATGTAAAAATACATTATGCAGGATATACTGTAGACAATTCAAAATTATCCACGAATATATCAGTGTCTAGAAAATGCAATCAAAAAATTATTTCATTAAAGAAGAGTGCAATAATTGTGAAGAATCACCATTCAGCAACTGCACAAGTCAGCCTGTTGTCTGTAAACTTTGTGACATGTCTGACCCAAGGGAACTTGTGCTTTCAGTATTCTGCATTCACACCATTCACTTTGCTCCATTCTAAAATTATCTAATTTTAAATATGCTCTTGTAATGATTTCTTACAATGGATCTTTCCTTAGCCCTTTGTACTGTAGCAAGTCAATGTACTTCCCTCTCCATTGTAGCCCATGTTTTACTGGCATATAAGAACACAGGTAGGACAATGCTATTGAAGAGTCTGGCACATATTTTCTTCAGTAGACATACACCTTTACTTCATTGATTTCAAAGCTTTTAGTTGTGTGCTACATTTTCAAACTGCATATATTTTATTTTCATATAATTCATTTTAAAGCCTACTGCTATGCTATGGGCATTTAGCTCTGTCAGCATGATTTGCAGTTGACCTGTGGTTTCAGCAATGAGTATGATGTCATATTGGAAATGTGTTGATATTCATAACACCTGTCCAGTCAATGTCCTTAACATGCGGTGAAATGCATTTTAGAGATGGTATTTCTTTGTTTGATGCCCTAACCACTTGGAACTCTTACTAGTGATGATAGCAGAGTTATATCAGTGTTGCATCCAGAGTTCACATCCCTGAGCAGTTTGGAGTATTGGGCTTGAAAACCTTTCATTTCCAGAGATTTCATCTCAACACTATCAAAGAACCTTCCTGTACTAAAAGAAGTGATACACTGAGGTAGCTTGTATTCTTTCACTCATTCTGTAAGCTATGTTAGAGTGAATATATGATGCATCATACTGTAGTTCTTATAGAAACCTGCTTGCTCCCTCAGCTGCTGCTTGTCAAAATGTTTCAATAGTCAGATGTCTATGACCTCTAAAAACAGCTTAGAGAAGAGAAACATGAGGCATATGATATATATGTCACCATCATTGTTGTTTTAACATTCACTTTCCCATGCTCACATGGGCTGTCTTTTATCTTTTACTTGTCTCAGTCATTAGAGTGCAGCCATGCTGAGGCACTGCTTTGAATAATTTTTAGTCAACTGAATTAACCCCAGAGGCAGATTTTCTTCAGTTGGATACACTACCTGTCACCAACCCTCACCAGTTTCCAAGTAAGGTAATATTTCTCCATGACATGCTTTTGTGAAGGATTAGAAGCAAAGGGCAGTGCTTGCATGATGGGGACACTCATTTACAATTATCACGCAATGTCAAAAAAAGTACATAGTAACACACACACACAGACATGTGTGTGCACACATACACATGATAGAATTATTTCAGTACAATTTACCAAATACACTCAGAAGGCTTTGGCTGGCCTGAAACTATAATAAAAGGCACTTGCCCACAGTACCATGCAGTGAGACTGAACCTAAAACCATGTATGTATTGGATCATCCCATCATGCAGTTTTTTCAATTACATGAACTAAAAGTTGAAGGGGGACAGGATAAACTACCTACATCAACTTGCTATAAAAGCAGGGAGTAATTTTACCTTGTCTTTATTCTTAGTGCAAGTTTTGAAGAGTGAGGTTTGATTTTAACAGTTATTTTTTCAAAGCTATAATGGAAATGACAAAGGAGCACATTCAACATATTTTGTGTTCAATAAACACAACAACACAACAGTAAGTGCGAGGAATATTAATGTAGTATATGAGGGTTGGACAGTAAACATAAGCCAGTGTCAACGATGGTTCCAGAAATTCCAAGCCAGAAACTACAGCCTAGAAAATGAGCCTCATCCTGGAAGATCTGTAGAGCTCTTTGAGGATGCCCTGCAAACCTTGGTAGAACAAAATCCCATCATAACTGCTGAGGAACTTCCAGAGAAGCTTGGATTTGGCCATTCAACCATTCATCAACACCTGCGTGCCTTTGGAATAGTCAGCAAATTGGCTCAATGGATTCCTCACAAACTTTCCAAGTCTAATCGCATGCAGAGTGAATGTGTGTTCTTCTTCCCTGTTACGTCTCACAGATGAACCTTTTTTCAACTGAATAGTGACTTGTGACAAGAAATGGGTTCTCTATAAAAAAGTCAAGTGCTGAAGATAGGGGGTAGGGAAAGGAGAAACACCCCAGGCTAAGGAAGGTCTTCACCCACATAAGGTGTTGTTATCTGTTTAGCGGGATATGAAAGGTCTAATCCACTTTGAACTTTGAAACCCAAACCAAACTATAACAAAGGAGATCTACAGCGAGCAGCTTGAGCAGCTTAAGTCAGCATTAGAAGAAAAACAACCATCTTTGGTTTTAAGACAAAAGGTGTTCTTCCATCAGGATAATGTTCAGCCACATACAGCAAGGATGACATTCCAAAAGCTGGAGCAGTTTGAATGGGAAATGATGCTCCATCCACCATATTCACAGGACATTGCCCTATCTGATTATCATTTATTTTGCATTCTTCAAAATCATTTGGATGGAAAAAATATGAATTCTACAGATGAGATCAGAACAGTACCGGAGGAGTATTTTTCGTCATGGACAAGTGAATTTTAGAAGAGGGGCCTTGCAAGTCATCCAGATAGATGAAAGAGCATTGTAGAAAATTAAGGAAAGTATATTTTAGATTAAAGAACTTTGTTTATCTTAATTTTGAAACTTAAACAAGAATCATAAAAAAAAACTGCATTATTTAAGGGATGACCCAATATATACACAGTTTTGTGTATATGTATATGAAGAAATGTAAAGCCCCTGGTCCATCAGATATTCCCACTGAGATGCTTAAAATATATGGTTGAGTAGGATACAGCTTAATCACCTGTCTAATAAACCAGGTTCTACAGGAAGTGGCCTGCCCAATGACCAGTGTAGCAGCATTACAGTCGGCTGTTACAAGGGTAAAAGAGATACCTTACACAGGGGTATCAAACTGCTAGACAAAATTGCAGGTCATGAAAGTTAAAATTAATTAGAAACAGAATTAGACTAGATGAGATGCAGTTTAGTTTTGCACCAGTAAGATGTACTACTGATGCCACCTTCCTAGTGAGACAGTTGCAGGACAAGTACAGGATACAGCAGAAAGGTTGCCCCAATTTCAATGGTTAATAAAAAACAAATATATGAAGATACAAGAAAAAACTTTGTATTTGTATGAAGTACATTAAATTCCATTGTAATTCAAGTGGTTTTGAAAACTGTATCACTTAAGTGGCAACTACCAATGTCGATGCAGTTTTGAAGTTCACCATAGCCCTTTGAACCATGTCTTGTGGAATCGCATTGATTTCCAAAGTTATTGCTGCTTTTAAGTCTTTTTACAGTTGCTGGCTGGTGTTGATACACTGATGATTTGAAGAGTCCCCAAAGAAAAAAATCATGGGGTTAAATCTGGGGAATATGGGGGCCACCCAAGGTCACCTCGCATAGAAACAAGATGACCCGGAAGCATATCACAAAGGACTCTGAGTAAACACTGAGAGATATGCAATGTGGCACCATGTTGTTGGAACCATAGATCATCTGGATCATGATCAGCAAGTAACTGGACGACTTTTGGATGGAGAAACCTTTTGAGCAGTTCATAATAATGGTTCAATGTAACAGTTACTGTAACACCTTCCCCTTGGAAAAAATAAGGACCCACATGCCAAAATTACCCATGACACACCAGACGGTAACCTTCACACTGTAGAGTGGTCTCATGGAATTCACAAGGGTTACTGTCTGACCAGTATTGAAAGTTTTGTTAATTAACCATCCCCGATAAATGGAAGTGCACTTCATTACTGCAGATAGAACAGCTGCTGGGAGGATGGTCTGGAGAAGTTGTGCGGGCTTCATAATCCCTCTTGTTTAACTCCTGTACAACCATTATCTTGTAGGGATGCAAGTGGAGAGACCTGTGTAAGAATCTGCAGACAATTCAATCGGATATGTGTAAGACAAATGCATGTTTTTATGCGGAATGTTTGGGAAACTGTTGTACTGAAGCTGCCACAGCTACTACATTTTCTGGCCTGTAGTGGTCCTAGGACAGCCAGGACTTATCCTGTTTAAAGCTGATGATGTTTGTCTAAAGTTGGAAACCCACCGGTATAGGATCATGACGGTAAGGGGTCATCCAGTATGGGATCATGACAGCAAAATGCAAAGTGTCTTTGGAAGGAACATTGCATTGTTATGATGGAATCACCATTCCTAACAAACTCTTCAACAACAAATGCACAATGCTCTCCACTCCAGGCCATGGTGGGTACTACTTGAAACAAAAAAAAAAAGACATAGAATTTAATGAACTTCATAAAAATACAAAGATTTTTCATGCAGCTTCATGTGTTTGTTTTTTATTAACCTTTGAAAGCAGGGCAACCTTTCTGTTGCACCCTCATCATCATTGTCGTTGTTGCTTAACGTCTGCTTTCTGTGCTGGCATGGATTGGATGGTTTGACTAGGGGCTGGCAAGCCAGAAGGCTGTACCAGGCTCCAATCTGATCTGACAAAGTTTATACAGCTAGATGCCCTTCCTAACACCAACCACTCCAAGAGTGTAGTGGGTGCTTTTTACGTGCCACCAGCACAAGGGCCAGTCAGGTGGCACTGACAACAACCACGCTTGAATGGTGCTTTTTATGTGCTATCAGTACAGGACCAGTCAGCTGGCACTGGCATCAACCATGCTTGAATAGTGCTTTTTATGTGTCACTGGCACAGGAGCAAGTATTTAGCTAAAAGTAAATCATTTTGGTAGACATTCCTTAACCTGGAGAAAGCCTTCAACAGAATTCCTTGCCTTGTGACATGTGGTTTCTGATTAAACTAGGGGTAGACAAATGGCTTGTAAAAGCCATACAACTCTCATGTACAGGAGTGATGTCAAAGTACAGCAATGAGTTTAGAGTAACAGAGTTCTTCCTAGTCATTATTGTTCTCCGAGCCAAAACAGATGAATTTAAGCCCTTGGGAACTATTAAATGTTGATGACAACATTCTTATAATGGAATCTCTAGTAGAATTAGGGAAGGAATTCTAGATGTGAAAGTAAAACCTGGAATCAAGTTAACTTAGCAAAGACCAAAGTTTTAGTGAGCAGGAAAACACTTAGGACTCCTTTCCTCTCACATAAATGGCTCTGCTCACTATGTAAGAGAAGTGTAGGCAGGAATTACATACTCAGTATAAACAATGGACACACAAAGGCTTCAGTGGAATTGCAGGAAGGTTAATGGAGAAAGTAGTATTTGTATGTAGAAGATGTGCAGAAG
>JAOPJW010005814.1:72822826-72833424 GCA_027122535.1 Octopus maya
GTATACACATATATTCATATACCTACAGATACACGTGCAGACACACATACATTTATGTATATAAATACACACATATATACACATAAACATACATTTATTATATATGTATATTATATGTAACTTAACTATTATCTACATATATTTAATATAAATATATATATATACATAATACATGTATATTCAATACATATGTTGTATATGTATTAAAACTATTATATATCTATATATACATATACATAAACACACACACAGCTCTCAGTAAATTATATATACATGCATTGTATCATTTATATAACACACCCGTGTATGTGTGTATGATCATCCCCTTTCAGACAAGTGCCTGAAGGTTTCATCAGCATGGATTACAATAAATACTTAAGTTGTATTATTTCTATTTGAAGTTTAGAAAATCTTTACAAGAAACTTTTTCTAGAAAAAAAAAAAAAAAAAAAAAAAACTATTTGAAAGAAAGTGTCTAAAACCTCATCTCTAAATGAAATTATGCCAAATGCACCTTCATAAAATGCCTGAGGATGCCTCTAGCCTGTCAATGGAAAACAGTTCACCGACTAACACTAAAGTATAAACAAGATGTTAATTTCTTAGTAAGAAGAATATAAGGTAAGAAGAAATATAGATTTCTGTTAAAAATTTGTCTACTAACAATATTTACATAATTTTTAGAATGGGAGAAGGGAAGGATATTTGAAAGCAATAAAAAATAAACCCCAATAATTTGGCAAATGCGAAAATATTTTCATTGAGATTCATTTAGATTGTGAACAACCGAAATTAAACTGTCTAAGATGTAGACAGGCTAGAATAGTGAAGTTTGAAAATTCCATGAGATTAAGATATCAACATATTGGTGAATTCTGCTAATGTGGTGTTTCCTTTTACAATGTCAATGCTGGCTCTTTTTCAAACAAGAAGACCATCATGAAATATAGTCAACTTTAAAAATTCTTGACAGTTGAAAGAAGTCTTTTTTTCTTTTTTCCTCTTGAAGATTCTACAAAATCAGTAATTTTGATTGTTGGAATTAACTTTTGCAGGCTATTTCAGGTCTTTTTCTTTTTTTCTTGTGTGTATGTGTATGTGTGTGTGTGTAACAGTATTCAGGGAGTATTCTTTCGAATACTTTCGCAACAAACTTTATTTTCTGAATTCACTAAATGAAAAAATTGTTCATTTGGGATAAAATCTTAAATACAAATTTTGAAATTCGAAACCTTTTCATTTCAAAATTGCTAATCAAAGTGTTATTTTGTGCATAAAGTTTACTTTTTAAATTTTTTTTTTTTTGGCTTTAATAGTTCAAAAATTTTATTTTTTAATTTTTTTTTTTTTGTTTCTTGTTTTCATAAAGAAAAATGTAATAGTTGTTAACAAGCATACAAGATGATTTTTGTCTTTAGAAGGCACATGAAACCAAAACGGCAGGTAAACATCAGCCATACCTTCACAGATACAATGGTAAACATTGGAAAGAGGCCAAATCTTAGAGTATTTCAAGAGTATGTATGTCTTATGTACTAGCTCAGATGCAGGGAAGAAATTGGATTAAAAACTATAGCTTTAAAAGATAGAAAAAAATGAAAACAGATTTAAGAGGAAGATAACAAAAAATGACCAAATTAAATAATGATATAAATTAAATGTCATAAAGTTATCTAAGTAAGGAGTTTAGAAACTGAATATAGAAAATGTACATAGCCTCCCTGCTGCTTCACTTAACTCCTATAGCTAATACAGAATAACTAAGAGCTAAATACCTTCATGAAAGAATTGTGTTGCAAGAATATCCCCAGTGACAATTGTCTGGCACGATGCATCAATTTGCTTTGTACAGCAATTATTATTGTTACCATTAGTTTGTTCGTTGCTCAAGTCAACATCAGCACCGTATTTATCAGCAGATTGCCCATTTAACATATCTCCATTCTCAAGTATTGTATTGGTGTTGCTGCTCAGTCCATTCATGAAAGGTTCTTTTTCACCATTATGGCATCTGGAATCACGAGGACTGTCGCCAAGAACAGACTGATTCATATAATATCGTTCAGCTACCATAGAAGGATTCTGTGCATCACCACCAGCCTCATCACTTAGATCAAGATCATCTATGTCTTTCATTCCTTCTAATTCCACAGATTTGAAGTTCCAAACTGGCACTACACCGGCACCACTAGGCGCTGCATCAAAGAAAGCATACCTCAAACCTCCCACAGTGACTGGTGAATTGAGGATGTTGTTGTCGTTTAAGTCAGGAATTACTTTCTTCAGTTCATCGTCTATGTTGCCGAGAGGAGTGCCAGGATCTCTGGATCTTCCATCCAAAGGCAAATGGAGTCTTTCAGCAAGACGGTCAATCATATCTTCAATAGATTCGTTTTCCTTCCATACTCGAGTGGCACGCCACCTAGCTCGACTGCCCTTTGGAGCTGGGATAGCATCAAAGCAAACAGTTTCACCAACAGACAAAAGTCTGTTCAAATCATCTATATGGCGGCCAAAGATGCAACGGTCAATAAAAACATGTTCATGCCTTCCTAAATCAATGATACCCCAAAGTTTAGCAACATGATATATCTTCCCTTTTCTATTGGTAATCGTTGGTTTATTTGGACATGCTGGTTTACTGCCAGTGATTACAACATTTAATCGAGTATTTTTAATCACTGACACCGTCTCATCTTCAGATATTGCAAAGATGTTTGAGTGTTGCCTCAAGAATTTTTCCAATTCAGTTTTACTCCATCCAATTGTATTCCTCAAACTCTCTGGTGCTTGACTAAAATGGCCACTAAGACTGTTAAGCTTTATGTCACCTTTCTTCTCAATAATATTTTTCAGAAACATAACAGCTTTGTATTCGTTAGCAGTCATTGTCATAGGCCCAGACTTGGAACTCAATATGCCAGGTGACTTCAATGGCTTGGCATCCATTATATTTAAGCTGCGAGGTCTATTTTTTAATTTAGGTGTCAATGGCATAGAAAGCATACCAGGGTCCCCTGCAAACTGTCTACCGTCATCATCAGTCTGGTCTGATTCTGACTTTAAGGGACTACAAGCCATATTGTCCTTAAGACAAACAATATCTCCTTTCACTTCAAAAATTAAAGGATGTTTATGCAACCAGTCTTCAAATTCATTCTGTGGACCAACACACTCACGGATTTCTGCAGAAGCCTGAGATAGATGACCAGCTAGACTTTTGGTAGCCATCCATTTTTCGCCCTTTTTAAGAAATTTGCTACGAAAATATTGAACAGCTTCTGTTTCAATGGATACTTCAGGAAGACTGAAACTTGAAGAAGATGATGCTGGACTACTATCACGAACATTGTTATTTACTGAACTACTCCAACAAGTACCATCTGTTAAACACACAAGATTACCATTTACAGTGAAAAGAGAAGGATATTTAAGCAGGAATTTTTTTAACCCAGCCTCATTGCCACCTGCAGCATGCCGCATTTCAGATGTAAAATTTCGACTGCCAAAGCGACCAGCCAACTGGCTAATACTGAGTGGTGAAGGGCTATGGTTCATCAACACCTCAAGGAAATATAACATAGCTTTGTGACCTGGATCCTCCGCCATTATTTTAGGTTGGTAAGAGCCAAATGAGGAATCAAGATTAGTGTCTTGAAAAGAATCCCTAGAAATAGAAAAATAAAATTATATTTGAAGTATTAAAAAACAAATTGGAACAAAATTTTAAATTAGTATAATTATAACTAATATAACTATTTTTGAAGTTTTTTTTTTAATTCAATTTAGTATTTGAAAAATTTTGCCAAAATCTGAGTAAAATGAATGATTAGCAAAATGCTTAAAACAGAATGGAATCAACATACACAAAGATTATATTTGAAAAACATTTTAAAATTTAATTTTCTTAAAGATTTTACAAAGATCAATTTTATATATTTCCAAGGAGAATAAAAACTTGAAGATGGCAAATGGATAATAACTATCAAACCTAAACACACAGAATATAATTTGAGACAATAGTACATGGCAACAAAAATGTTGGGGTGGGACTAATTTATTGAATCAACCTTTGTACTCAAATGGCACTTAGGTTTTCAACCCCAATGGAATGAAAGGTGAAGTCAATCCCAACAGAATCTCGAAGCCCAGAACATCAACTTTTTTTCCTTCACCACAAAATCATAGTATCTGCTAAGAAAAAGTCAATATTTTTTTATATCTAAAAACTTTTATATTGTGAGTGGAGTGATGGTCTGTAGCAGAAACAGTTTTTATCTAGATCAGTGCTTCTCAACCATTTTTTACCTATGGACCCTTCTGACTCCCATTTTATTCTATTGGTCCCTCAGAGCCATGCAATGTTTAAAAAAATTGTATCATTTTTATGATTAAATATTATTAGGAGTTGTATTAAAATAGAATTGCTAAAATATTTTGTGAACTGTAAAAGTATAAACAATTTCTTGCGCATAAACTTTAATAAAAAAAGTCTTATATGGATCCCCAAGGGCTAAATGGACCCTAGTTGAGAACCACTGATCTAGACAGTAAAATAAATAGACTATATAAAAAATGTTAGTTCAGAGTTCTAAGCTGATCAATACCTATTTTTAGCTTTTTTTTTTTTTTTTTTCAGGGAAGGGAAGACAGTGCCACAATCATTTACAGGGATTATGAGGTTAATAGGGGAAAGGTATCATAAAACTGTCAAACTGGAAATCTGGCCTGAATTCTTTCAACACAGTGGACTCCACTCAAGTAGGCCTAGCCAGGATTTAAACTGATATTGATCTTGGCCATAAGGTCGAGAAGCATTAAACTATGAACACAAAGAGCTAGAACTACCACAAAGGCACCAGGTTCAAAATTCTTACAGTTCTGCCAATCTACTGCTTTGGACTGGTACTTTTGTACAATGCACTACCAATATGGCCAAATCACTGCTTAAAACCAGAACTTAGAATGAGAACTAATACTGAAAAGCAAATGAATATATAAGGACTTAAACAAGAGTTCATATTCCTGTTTACTGGCTTCAGTCACTGGATTGTGGCCATGCTGGAGTTTTAGTCAATTAGATCAGATCCCATTTGGGTACTCATTTTATTGGATGCCTAAGTTTACCTTGAGTTATGTCCTTTTAACTTTAAATACCATATACAATTTACACTGATGTATACAAATCCCAGCCACTTGGATATATATACAATGCCCATCAGCAGTTTCCATTTGACATTATCTTCTGTACATAGAACCCCATGTTGTACATGGGACCAAACCAAAAATCATGCTGCTGTGAAATGAACTGCTTAAAAACACAGCTTGCCTGCATCCAAACTTCAAACATTTTATATTAGGGAAATTCTGATAAACATTGTAAAAATTAATGCAATAAGGAAAAATGCTGGAATGGTTTGGCAGGACCCAATATACCAGAGGATTGCATTTAAATGGACATATGCACCATTTTTTTAGGGGGGGGGGGGTATATGTACACACACACACACACACATTTGATGTGGGGGTTTTTTTTTTTCTTGCTCTGTTCTCAGCTGTCTGGTGCACCCTGTATATTTTAGTAAAATTTCTTTGATTTCCTGTCTACCTATATTAAATAGATGGCATCTAAAAACCTGCTGCAAAGAAATCTCAGTGGGATTTAAATTCAGAAAATAAAGGCAATAAATTCCTTAACCCATTTCATTTAGAATTATTTATATATAATGAAAACACAAGTGGTCAAGTGAACATGTAAGATTATCAATTGACAAGTTAATACTTATCAGCACTATATTGTATTCCCAACCAACATACCTCTCAATAAATGAAAGCCCACCTAGCTTTAAACAAGTACTTTAAGATGGTGTAGTTCACAGCTGGAAAGAGTTACAAAAATTAAATACTAATTTATTGGCTTGCAGTGCAAGTTCAATTCCTCTTGCAGGAAAAAGTTACCTATCTAACTAGTGAAAGGTTTGGCTCATTTGCTTACTGCTATAAAATGAGAGAAAAGCAACAGTCAAACAGATCAAAGAGATTTCCAATAAAATAATAGTTTTACAGAATAAATCCAAGAAAATATTTAGACATAAAATAAAATGTTCTTGGTAGTTGCTCATTCATAAAACATTACTAAAAAAAGAGTTTTCATACTGGTCTTCTTGTAGTCACTTTGGTATATCCAAAACTGAATTATCTATATTCATCTATTTTTAAGATGGAAGAATGTTTGAAAGTAGCATTGTTTGTACACTAAGGTGTACAAACAATACACTTGATCCATCATGAATTATGCCAGTCCTTCCAGAGAACCCAGTCTCTCCACAAACCAAAAATAGCTTTGCCATTAATTAGATCACTAGCTTCAAAGCTTGAATGCATAACACCAATTATAAAATCAGAGGAGGGACAGCAGCTGTTATGTTCAGACAGAGGACACCCTGCTTGCCTCCACTGCTACCAGCACCAGAATCTAACAAGTTAACCAAAGCCAATGCGGGAACTTCAATGTGGTCAGTTAACCTTCTAGAAAAGCAACCAGATCACATTCAAATCACACTCCCTCTTACAAACTATTTGACAGGGCCATGAAATGTGTGTATGACTTTGTATAAATACTCCAACTTTCAATACTCAGAAATGTTTTTGTACCTCATATATTTGTAATTCTATGTATTCAATTCATTATAGAAAATTGTAAGAAATTTACAAAAGTTTCAGGCAAGTGAATTGAGAAAAACATTTTTCTATATTTGCAATAATGTATTTAAATTTACTAATAAGCAAAAATTTCCATGTAAAGAATTAACACCAATTTTAGGAATTTTTTGTTTTAAAATATAAGACACAGCAATGAATTTTTTTGCTTTAGATGTATCAGAAAATAAGCTATCATCAGCATTAGGCCATTTTAGCAGTGTTTGATTTATGTTAAATGATCTTGCAATGCTAGCTAACATCTAAAGAAGCCTCTACACAATCTCAACTTTAAAAACAAATAGCAGTCAAATATCCCTCAAATCATCACCTAATATCTTTTAAAAAAAATACACAATGTAGTCATAGAAACTAAGTGTTAAAAAAAAAAAAAAGCATAATCACAGCTGAAACGCCTTTAAGTATAGGACCTGCATGATCAGGGTCTTGCAGACTAGATAATATAACAGAGTCAACATCCTAGAAATAGCAGCCAAATCTTTGTTAAATGACACCATAGCATTTTAAAATATGAAACTGGATACTGTAATATAGTAAGTTTGAAAGAAAAAGAAAGTCACAGCTGTAATACTTTTGATGTGTATAGTTCGTTTCATGACAGTTAACTTAAAGGTTAAATAATAACACAACCAGATGTATTAATTATACCACCAGTATTAAAGACACCATCTTTTCAGGTTGATATAAAGAGGAAGTGACTTTTAGGACTTTGGTTGGGTCCATCAGATTTAAATATCTGAATGCATCAAAAAATTGTCCATTCAGCTGAACGCCATGAAGTTGCTTGTCAACACTCCCAACTTCTGACTCACAGACATGATTCTTCATTACTTTTCTTATGCTGGCATAGTGCTTGTCAAAAAAACAGGTCTTGTGTATCCCCCATTCAGACTCTTCTGACTTGCTCATCTCTCCTCTTCCTGCCACTTACATTATGCACCCTTTTCAAGAATTCAGGCTTAGCATTAACCACTTTCACTAGCCTATCCTTTGCCAAATGTCAACCCTCTGAAAGTCCTTCCAAGCCCATGTTTTTGCTGCCACTGTTCAACAGAAACATTAACTGTGTCAATCTCACTGGTCTCAAGTGACCCATGAAAGATATGGCCACAACTGTACCATATGGGGACTTTACATAGCTGACTTGGCAAAAATAAATGCATTCTTGATACAGAATCTAAAAAAGAAAGTTTCAAATTCATTGAATATTTACAATTTTTGCTTGAGTACAATGTGACAATTTCTGCAAGGCAGTTTACACAGAAGATATGGTAAACTCTAGAAGTGAAAAAGATGTAATAAGGTTTTGAATGGTAAGTGTTTGATATGATACCAACAAGCAGAAGCAGCAGAGAGGAAAATAGAAAGTTAAAAGAAACCATAAGTTTTAATAGTTATCAGGGAGAAGAAATCTACAATTGAAACAGTTGCAGAAGCTGTGCAGGACTTCAATGAACCAAGAGAAATTCAAATTACAGAACAATAAGATAAACAAAAGAAAACAGGTATAGAGTTACTTGAAAGAAGCAGTGTATGATGCTATCGAGGAGAGATAGTTTTAGTAATTGGAAGACATAGATATGAAATAGAGTTTGATCCTATGAAAGTCAAATGCTAGCAGAACTCTAATTTACAAAGCACAACATTTCTTTTTCCTATAAAACAAATAAATAAATAAAATTGATAAAATTCAATATGTTAAAAACACTAAGCAATTGTGATTTTAAATACACTTATTTTGAGGAAATATATTTTGTTGTGCTGGAGAGATATTACTTATTGCTTAATATTTTCTGTCAGTTATAAATTTAAATGCAAAATTAGCTTTCTTACTAATTAGAATGACATATAAGATCCTTTATAATTTCATATAAATGCAACAACCTCTGTAAAGAAAATGTCTTGTTATTCAGTTTCACTCACTCAACAAAATACTTAAAACAACAGAAGGAAAGCCATTTTCTAAGAACCAAATCAAGAGATTGATTTACTTGCCAGTAAAAGACAACTGACAGTAGTGAAAAAAGAGTGATCCTAAAACAGATCCTAAGTTCAGAGAACCCACTTCTCTTTACAGTCTGTCCAAACAATCAATTATTCACACATTACATTGCTATAAAACTAATGAAGATTCACACCAAACAACTCTGATGAGTCACTGTTAAGACAATTTTCACCTTGCTCCAAAATATGTTGTTTATTTCTATGATGAGATTTTCTTTCAGACAAAAACCACAGCATCATGCCTTTCAGTGATGTATATGCATTAAGTATGATACACAGATGTCTGAGCAGAATTACATTTAACTTTAATAAGTAATCTGAAGGAATTAGAACATCTGTGAATACAAAACTTCGGGAGATATTCATTACCATTTTACAATTTTTGGCCACCCTAATTTGTCATTTTGTTTTTATAAACTTTACCAATTTTTAGTAATGGAATAGCATTAATTAGGTATAAAGTAATACAGCAAACTCAAATTGTTTTTAGGGTTAATAATATTACATAGAAATTTTGGAAAAATTTATAATTTCAGAATTAACCTGATAGCATAAAGAACTTCACTGCAATAATCTATACTGATTTCATGTCACCTGATTAATTTGACTCATCAAGACATTATCCAAATGTTCCCTAATCTCAAAACTGCAACTAACATGTTCTTTAAAAGCTGCACAGGCTTTCGATTCACCATTCCCAAAATAGCATCTCTCTGGAACTTCCTGTCCACCAAGCCTCTCTACTAAACTGAATATTAACTGCACTGAATATAGTTAATATAAGAGAATGTGAAAACAAAAGGGTTCCTTTCTTTGATACAATAACCAAGGACTAATGACCTTTTCAGATTATTTGCATTCAAATTAACAAATTTGTTTTACAATAACCAAACCATAACACTTGCAGTGGAAGTTTCCTGTCCGATAACTAAATTACAGGACGTGCCAATGTAGCCTTTTCTGACCCACATTCTATTCATTTGATTTTAACTTGGAGTCCTTCACACACTGTCTCCTCATTAACAATGTGCTAGTATTACTTCTAAACCACACATAAACACACATTTTTTAAAGCACAAACAAAACACAAAGGATAGGCTTTTTCTTTAAAGATAGAAAATAGCTCAACTATAAATAGCAGCTGACCTTCTTTACAAGTGTCTCAAGAGACTAGAATGAAGATGAGTTAGTTAAAGATTTCACAAAACCATCTATTATTTTACACTGTCATAGTTTACTGTTCAAATTGACATAAAACATTGCTAGTAATTTGAAATAACCATTAAATATGGGAGATATATGGAAAAATTTTCAACTCCAACAATCTTCCCTCCACATACATTTCATCCCCTAAACACCCATCACTTGTTACCTGAGAGAAGAATAGGTACATACATCCCCACCCTGACTTTCTCATTTATCTTTCTTTCCCCACCTCAAACCACTTCCTTTTGTCTTTCCTTGCTTACTGTCTCCACCAATCATCTATCATCTGCACCGTCTCTACCCTGTGCTGTTCTCCATTATTAACGCCTCACTTACCTGCTATTACGCTCAAAACCCTCACGTCAACTGCAACACTTGTCCCCAAGACTCTCCTATATTTCTCTTGCATCATTTGCTACAGTCACATAAATCTTGCCCACTCACCCAGTCCAAACCTCTGCATCACCTCACTTATTCTCACCACCCCAAATGTCATTCAAGGTCATGTCCCAACATCTTCACCATCATCCCTATAGCTTTCTTTATCTTACTCTCTAGTTCAATGTCCTTTTTTTCCCCAACAGGGATATTCATGTATCTACTCTATAGCAAGACACCTATCTGTACCTCTTTAAACCATTAATCTCTCAACTAACACAAAGTCACAC
>JAOPJW010005814.1:72894527-72905072 GCA_027122535.1 Octopus maya
ATCACATAACTTCAAATTATTAGTAATACATTTAATGGTTGTAAACATGGTATAAAAACCAATGTTTTATTGATGATGCATAAAACAGTTTCAAAATAATTGCACTTTTAACTTTTTTTTCTGTCTGCATTTTAGATTGACAAGCTAAATAGCTTTGATAATGAAGCTTATGCAGAGTTGGCTCAGCATTTATCTGATCTAGATTGGTACGCTTACAAAAATGAAAATTCTTCCATCATAGACAACCTTTTCACTGGTCAGTTACTAGAAGCATATAATTGTAGCCGGAAAGGACATCTATCTATTCAGCCACAGACATTTGCTGTTTTACCAATCCCACTTGGAGAATCATTATCAGAATCTAATATATATCTTGAAGATTGCTTCACCATCTTTAGTAGTGTAGAACAACTTCCTGGTCAAGTGTGTTCTCGGTGTACTAAAGTTAATCCTGTTGACCATTCAACTCCTTCTGTAATGTCTCCTCTATCATACATCCCTCCTTGTGTAAACATCCAGACACTTCCTGCATTTCACATGGCTCCATATATGTCTCCCATTGTCAGCAACAAAACAGACGACACCTTGACACCTCATAGTATTCGGACTTCAACTCCACGTTTCTATGCAGGGGCATGTGATGGAATGATACGAGAAAAACAGACCATTGATCGACGTTGTCTTCTTCACCAACTTCCAGAATGCCTTATTATTCAGCTATTGCGCTTCACATTTGACTCAAAGACTAAAAATGCTAAAAAGATAACAACCCCTGTTAATATTACTCTTTTGGGTTTGGACTTGAAAGACATAGTGTTCAACTTAAAATCAACTAGTAAGAGTAGCTGCAATACAGTAGATCCTACTTACAAATACAATTTGTATGCTATGTGTGTTCATTTAAGCTCTTGTGGCACTAGCAGTGGTCACTACATTTGCTATTGTCTGGACAGTAATGGAAAGTGGTATAAATTTGATGATGACAATGTAACTGAAGTCGATATGCAGTATGAGTTGTCAACTCGGACACTTAATGAGAATGCATATCTATTATTTTATAAGAAAGCCAGCTGAATGAAAGATTTTGCAAGGTTCTATTTGCTTTTCTCTTGGTTTATTGTTCCTTGAAATGAGTGTACAGTTGATTTTATGAAGTGTTCCCATTTCAAATCTGAAAAGAGAAATCTGTGTCTCCTTATTTCATTCTATTTTTGTGCAGTGGTGTTTTTCATACCCTGATATCTGAACATTTTTTTTTTTTTTATTAGCTCCATAATTTTCAAATATCTTGATATTTTGATGCAAAGAAGGAAGAAAGGAAAAAAAAGAGAGAGAGTAAAGATAAAACTATAAAAGTAGTTAAGCTTTCTATTTCTAAAATAAAACAAGGGAATACTATTGCCTCCTATTATTTACAAATATTAACTGGATTGTTTAAAAAAGATTCTGGGTATTATTTATCTTTCAGAAATATTGGGGAAATTATCAGGATTTCAGTGATTTCTTGGTAATTATAGAGGAATATACAAAGCCTTAATTCATACTATAAAATGTGTATGTGCTTTTCCTGTTTTGAGGAAGATTAAAGATTACAGAAACCTAATGGTTGTTTGAATAGGAAAATGTATGAAGATAGGCTGTTTAGCAAAGAAATAGGGAACTGTCCAGTTTTTAATGTTTTGATACACCTGATAACAATCTAAGTTTTTTGCGAATTTTAATCAAGAATAAAGTTTTAGAGTGTAAGGGTTTAGGAACAAGATCCTGTTTATCATGTTTTATTGTTTAAATCATATCAAGGTATAAAAATTGCCCACAAAGATATATTTCCATGGTCATTTCAATTTTAGTTTAAATAACTAAACAAAGAGTATTGGTTACCTTTCGTATTGAAAAGAGATATCTTTTTTTTAGTTTTAAAAACAATAGTATTTTTAACTGTTATGCTAATAACATAAACTGATATAAATGTAATTATTTTGGAGAAAATAATTAGATGTAAAATTTCATATAGAAACTCTTCTAATTTTCATGAAACTATTTGGTTATTATTATTATAGAAAAGTTGTGTGAATTTAGAATTATCTTTTAAAGTGAAACAGCGCCATACATAGACATGAAGTTAGAGAAAAGTCGAGAATCTTCTGAAGAAAATGTATTCAAAAGGAGCAGCTTTTCACATGGTCAGCTCTATTTGGCCAATGAAATGCAGTGGACAATAATTTCTTAA
The DNA here is from genome assembly GCA_027122535.1 of Octopus maya. Classification (NCBI taxonomy): domain Eukaryota; kingdom Metazoa; phylum Mollusca; class Cephalopoda; order Octopoda; family Octopodidae; genus Octopus; species Octopus maya. Next base: position 72,896,758 of record JAOPJW010005814.1, read on the forward strand.
ATTGGAACTAGATTACATATTTCAAGGGGAGCAATATAGTCATTCCTGCTATTAATTTATTGACCTGAGAAGGATGCAATTTTTGTTGTAAAATACAACAATTCCACAATACAAGAAACAAAATAAAAATGTTTTAAGCCATTTAGACTGTCACTTGACCGTTTTACCATCTTGCTCAGGGTTTGTTGTTTTTACTTCTTTTAACTTTCATTTGATGCATCATTATCATCGTGTTGAAAATGAATTTTACTTTCCATCATTGAGGAAAAAATGATTTATTCATCCATGCTAACATTTAACTGATTCTGCAGCTGTGGCTGTCCTTCATAGCCTATGCTATACACAATTAAGAAAAGCAGGAGCTAAAGTATGCGGTATTAAAATTGGCTGCACTTTGATTATGAAATCAAGTCTCTTACTTCCATTTTCTTGCTTCTGTGCACAATACATTACTTAATTTTATCCAATAGTTGGGGATGGGTACCAGGTAATATGGGATGTTAATCTCTATAGGGAGTACTGTTTCTATCTACATACTTTAGAACAAGGAATGAAATAAAGGATTGGAATATTAAAACTATTTCTTTTCACTTTCCACTGTAGTGATACATAGACTGACTCCTGCATATAGAGTACTTTTTTAATGTTAAAACTGTTTGACATTAATTTATTGAGGTGGTTTTGATACAACTGCAATTTGTTACTAATTGATTTTGCACAACAAATTCATTTCAATTGGCCTCAATTTATGCAAATGCAATGATGACAGTGTTAAATTATTATTCTTGTCAGAGTGGTGGATGGTAAGAACAAATCATGTGTTGCTCTAATAGACTTCAAAATATTTTTGTGGTGAGAATGACAGAAACTGTATTGCCAGGATTGTGATATTTAGTTACATTCCATCAAACTTTTGGGTTCATAAATTTGCGTGATACAATTACCTTCAGTGGTTGATTTTGCTGACTATACTCTTTCTCTACAAATTTGTGGCCTTATGTAACAATGCATGAATTCCAAATCATTTGTATTGCCTAGATGTAGTTAACTCAGTTGGTAATACAAACAACTAGCAATTTCTCATTTATCTATTCAAGTGACACAATTTATCATCTACTTCATCACCATCCACTTTTCTATACTTTAGTTCAGACAGCATTTGTTGAGGCAGATTTCCAGTGACTGGATGCCTTTCTTGTTGCCAACCCTCACCTATCTTCAAGTAAAGTAATATTTCCTCTGATGTGTCAAACAATGAAAAGCCTGGACATTACTACACTGAATTAGAAGCAAATGATAATGTTTGATTGAACAAGATGGGGGTAGGTATAAAGATTCTGTAACATATCAAGAAGTTCATATATGAGTTTACAGTTAGTCAGCAAACATGAAAGAAAGAGGAAACACTTGCACATGTATATCTATGTATATATAAAAACACATGACATGTTTCTTCAGTTTCTGTCTATCATTTTCACTCTCAATATATTGGTTGATCTATGGCTAAAGTAAAAACACCAACCAACGATGTTCATGCAGTAGGATTGATCCCTAACCAGGTGGTTTCAAAGCAAACTTCTTGACTATGCAACCATGTCTGCACCATATATAAAACTGAAAATTGTCATTTAGGTTTTCTTCATTGCATTCCAAATATTAAAATTGATCCTTGTTTTAGCTTTAAGATGAAATTCCCTTGCAGAAACTCAAATCGCCTAATTTCAGCAATGGGTAACTGCATTTATTTTCTATAACATGGCCATTCTCCAACAATTATAGAAGACAGTGGTACAATAAACTCTTTACTTTTTAAATGCAATTTTTGTTTTGGATTAGTAGTCATTTAAAACTTGAGGTTGTTCTGATTCTTTATACTTAGAGTTCAAATCTTATCATTGTCAACTTTACCATTCATCTTTCAGGAGTCGATGAACTAAAATATCAGTCAAGTTCTGAGGTCGATTTTATCAACTAAATCTTTCTGCCAAATATTAGAGCGCATTAGAAAAGTTTTAAAAAATTACGTGCTTGAAAGAATTATCTCCCTTCGATACTATTTCGATTCCCATGTCAAGTTTGTTCACAAATCAGTTGGAGCATATTGATGCTCCCCTCTCGTGGAGAAAGTTTAACATGATTACTAATAAGCGCTGCGCTGCAACCAAAACAGTAAATTTGTGCACTGAGTGCATCCATTTACACATGCACATATATATGTGATCATGTATGTATTTACAGTTGTGTTTCTCTGAAAATGATATCACAGCTGAGCCACAAGCAGTGACGTGATTTTCTGTCAACAAGTCTGCTGACTTTGCACTTCAAAAACATGTAAAATAAGAAATCCCTTATCTGAAAAACAAAGTTTGAGTTAGCAACATGAAGGCTGTCTGGCTGCAAATCAAAGCTTCAATAATATGGCCATTTAACCATGTTAGCATAAAAGCAAATGAATACACTCGGATGGATTACATTAGTGAGAATGTCTTGCTCTTATTTCGTTTCCGACATGATTTAATCAATATCCACTGGTTGATTTCATAGAACTCTTTCTATAGTCTTCTCATATAAATTTCCCATTATCTGTCTTGAGAACAACCATTTTAATAGGCACAAGCATGGCTTTGTGGTAAGAAATTTGCTTCCCAGCCACATGTTTTTCAGGTTCAGTCCCACTGTATGACACTTTGGGCAAGTATCTTGTATTATAGCCCTGGGCTACTTGTGAGTGGATTTCACAGATAGGAACTGAAAGCACTCATAAAATGATTTGAACTCACCAACATGCCCAATGTTCTAGCTTCTTGCTATAGTAAGTTATACCAATTCTCTATGGTACACAACTGGATGGAGTCAGAGTTTTATGTGCCTTACTTATGGACAGCACTGGTAAACCTTGAATATTTTGTTTCTTATTGTAGCTTACTTGAAGAGGTGATGGGTTACTACTGTGTAGTTATTGCTCAGTTTTATAGTTGCAAGTGGTCTTAGGGTATTGTTGAGTTATTCAAGCCTGTTAAGCTTTGAGTAGTGAAAATTAAAAGTGGATTTAAAGTCAGGAATACTCTGATATTTTCCAGTTGCTTTTGGTAATACATTCCATATTTCACAAATTTTTCCAGGTTTATTTTAAAAAAAGAAAAAAGCTTGGGTCTCCTATAAAGCTTTTTTTTAAAATTTTTTTAATTATCCCTTTTTGCATCTGCCACTTGTAATTTTTGCTTTCATGAAGCATCTGTCATCTTGGCCATATTTCTTTGTCAAAATATTCTTATTTAAGTATATTTTCTGACATGAGGATTTTTATATATACCTTGACTAAGGATAAGCTCATTTTTCCATGGTGGTTGGGTATAGTCAATTTATTTGATCCTGGTGGGATAAAGGGGAAACTTAGCATTTTGACCAATTCACCAAGGAAACCTCAATGACCACCAATGAATTTCTTTGGATTAAGTGTAAGTTCAATCTTTGTCTCTGAAGGAAAATATAATTGTTAATATTTTTTATTTAATAAATATGCCATTGACAGCAAACAACTGTATTACAATGTTTCAACTATACACTGTTAACATGATTAAATTTTATTTTTTTTCTTCATCTATGCTTAAAATCCATACTTTCTATAAGGGTTGTTTTATTTTTTTAAAATTCAAATAAAATATAAAATCAATATATACACACATAAACATGGAGCTGACTAAAATCCCCACACACTTCATGTATGAATATTCTTGTAATTTTTCAATTTCATGTGAACGTAATACATATACAGGGAGGCAAGTAACTTAATCTTCACAAATTTTATTTTATATTGCAATAGCATAGTTGGTTATGGTTTTCCAACTGACTGATCATTAGGTCGCTGTGTTTCTGATAGCAAGGAATTGTCTGCAATTCAGTATGGAATAAATACTCCAGATATCTATATTCAGCAGCACTGATTTGTTTTTCTCACCAATGTTTTACATTAGCAAATAGATTGTGTGTACATGTGTTATCATCCATGTTCCATACTGGCATGGGTTAAATGATTTAACAGGATTTGATGGGCCTAAGGGCTGCATTGTGCTCCATTGTGTCTGCTTTGGCATGATTTCTATGTCTGGAGGCCTTTCCCACCATTAGCACATACTGACTGCTTTTTTTTTTGTTTTACTCTTTGTGCCATCAATGCTAACGAGGCTGCCATGCAACTTGCAACACTTATGAACCCCATGAACAGCCACTTTATGCTAGAAGATGAGGAGCAAGAGCAGAGCAGGTTTCTTGCTGTAGAGGAGCTACATGGTTATTTGCATTTTAGAAGAGAAAGGGGATGATTAAGGTGGAGCTAAGAAGTAAAAGTAGTGGTGATGAGGTTTTAGGGTGTATCCCTTATTTCTACTCCCCTGTGTGTATAGATAAATACATATACACTGAGTAGAAGTGAAAAGAACCTCGTTTTTATTCGTCTATGTGTGTGTATATGTACATATATATCCATACACACAATAGGCTTCCATGAATTCCATGAGCAAGGTATTAGGCAAGCTGAAATTATGGTAGATGTTATTTGCCCAAGAAAGTTACACATTTGGATCAAACAGGGAATCCTGTGGTTTGTAAAGTGAACTTAACCTTACAGCCATGAGAATTTTTTATTACTTTTCAAATGAAACGTGAAAGTAACTAAGACTCCTTGTTTGGTATCCATAACTGGGATGATATCATTAAGTGGTCTGAAGGATAAAACTCTTCAGCCATGACACGAAAAATAGTTTGCAAAGTACCTGAGAAAATGAAGGTAATTACCGTGTAAAAAACAAGATTTGTAACGATGCAAACTAAAAGAAAAGGCAACGGTGCTTTTATGAATGGAAAAAACTTGTAGAGTATCCGTAACCTTGAATATGCTCTTGTGTTGAAATATAATTTTACACTGTAGAGACAGTGAAATGTTCTTACCGATATTCGACTAAAGAGAAATAATATGAGGGCCAGCACAGTAACTGATGTTAATAAACAAGCAAACAGAGTCAAGAAAATAAAAAGTAAAAACATGAAGGAATTGCATTCTGAACAGTCTATTAGGAGGCAATCTTTCTGATTGCCAATGTTAACACATACTCCACAGCGACAGGAACCATGTGGGCCACAATCCTGTGTACAACTGTAACCAGAGAAACCTTGAAAAGCTTCATATGCACTTTTAATTACTCTCTGAAATCGATGCCAAAATATTAGTGTCTTGTATTTCTTTTTATAAAAATTACCATTGCCATGAAGATTACATGATAAAATCTTGAAACTCTTTGAAACAAGTATTCTATCGGGACGACTTTCGTAACCAGGAGTTGGCTGAAAATATACAGAAACAATGAATTGACATTTTTTGTACTATCAACCTCATCTTTAGGGATTATATTTGGCCTAGAAAAACCTTTAATCTCTCAAAATGAGATTAATAGAATAAAATATCTCGAACATCATTTAATTACTTTTGAAAAATATATTTCTTTCATGTAACATCCATATTTCCATCCTTGCATAGGTGAGATGCCTTTCCTGTTGCCAACTCCCACTTGATTCCAGTCAAGATCATATTTTTGCCTGTGATCAAATTTATGGAAGATAAGAAACAAACAATACTGCTTTTATAACTGACACTTGTTTACAATTATTGCCTGATGTGTCCCAATTCTGTTAGTTTCTTGTTGGATGCTGTTATAATTCTTATATGTCATTGATTATTCAATGTGTCGAATTTTGTGAGAGAATGCTGACAGAAGCCAGAGATTCCAGATTTTTTGATCAACTCATTTTCTCTGATGTTCCCAGCCACATCAACTGCCATAACTGCTTCTATTATTCAGAAGATGACCCTGAAGTTGTTTGGGAGGCAATATTGTCTTCAGGAATTTGTGCATTCCCTATTCAACAAGAGACAATGAATGATGATTGTTACCTGTTGTTGTGTGGAAACCGTCATTCCAAAGTTTTTGTGCAAGATGGAGCACCTCCTTATTATGACAAACATGTAAGAAACTTCCTTGATCAGCACCTATGAAATCGTTGGATTTTCAAAAACTCAAATTGTGGCACTAATTTTGGCCCACCCTGTATATACACACACACACACAGTAGGCTTCTTTCAGTTTCTTTCTCCCAAATCCATTCACTAGGCTCGCTCAAACTGATACTATAATAGGAGACACCTGCCCATGGTGCAGCACAGTATAACTGAAGTTGAAACTACATGTTCCAAAGTAAATTTCTCAACCACACTCATACCTGCAAATTGGTGGCACGTAAAAAGCACCATTAAAGCATGGTCAATGCCAATACCGCCTGACTTGCCCTCGTGCTGGTGGCTTGTAAAAAGCACCCACTACACTCTTGGAGTGGTTGGCGTTAGGAAGGGCATCCAGCTGTAGAAACCTTGGGAGATCAGATTGGAACCTGGTACTGCCTTCTGGCTTGCCAGTCTTCAGTCAAACCATTCAACCCATGCCAGTATGGAAAGTGGATGTTAAATAATGATGATGATGATAACACATGGTTGCTCGACCTACTCAACCAAATATCACAGATTGCTATCTGAAGGCTATATTGAACATTATAGTTATATTAATCATTGTAACTATATTAATATATTTTTATTGAAAAGATAATTACATACTACCCAATATACAAACAGAATTGCCACAAATGTAATACCTTTCATCTTAGTTTTTTTGTTCAATTATGACTGATCTGAGACTATAACAAGTAAGGTTGCTTCAGGTGAACAATGGACATATTTTTCAGTCTCTGTACTAGCTAGAAACAACAGTCTACTGTTTTAAGTTGGAAAATGTAGTTCTATATGTACAAAAAGAAAATATACAGGTGGACAAATGTAAGCATGAAGCATAACTGTGAGATTAAAAAGTTTATTTCCCAACCATGTAGCTTTCTGGGCAGGTGCCTTCTGCTATAGCACAAGGTCAACCAAAGTCTTGAGTAGATTTGATAGACAAAACCAAAACAAGCCTGTCATATATATATACATACACACACATCTGTGTGCATGTGTCTCCTTGCCTTGACATTGCATGATAGCTATAAATATGTTACCATCAAATAAGCAGTATCATTTGTGTCCAATCTTCCATGGAAACACGTTCAGCCATGAGGAAAATATTACTTTGCTTGGAAACTGGCAGTGGTTGGTAACAAAAAGGGCATCCAAATGTAGAAAATCTTCTGGAAGGAATTCTGTTCAACCCATGGAAAAATGAATGTTAAATCAATGATGATTTATAAACAGATAGCAGCTGTTACACCTTCCCAAAGTAATTCATATTTACAAACCCACCATAACTTCACACTAGGATTAAGGATGTAGAGAGATGGAAAGAAAATTTACTTTGATATACAAGTGGAAGACATGTTAAGGTGAGTTTTTCAAAATTAAAGCATGTAAAATAAACAATTTAATAACCAGAATATTTAATATTGTAGCAGCATTTTTTTCTCTCAGTCATCACATTATCACTTTTCATCAATGTTTCTTTCTGATATTTGAATACAAAATAGAGACTACAACAGTATTATTTCCACACAGATGAAATTGTTTCTTACCATATTACTAAAAGTAAATCCCGACAATTTATCTGCTGCATGAACACTCCAAACATCAGCAAGGATAGTATTTGGTCCTTTGGCATCAGCTCTAACCATATCAAAACAGGAATTTTCTGGCCGAATTTCTGTATCTGTGAACACTTCCAATGGCCATTCAAAGTCTTGATAGGTGTTAAAGTCACCAAGAAGTACTACATTTTCAAGTTCTTTTTCTGTTGGTATACAAAACAAGATAAATATAAATTACTCAGTATTAAATTGATAGACAGGCTAAATGCCATTCTTGCAATCTACACCTATTTCAAAAAATTACTGATTTTTTTTTATTTTTCTTACTGTGCACACAAGGATAGGGGATAGCTATGTTGGTTTAACTGCAGTAGAGGACCAAATATGACGGAATGCAAAGTCAACCTCAATTCTTGAACTCAGAACATCCAGGAACAAAACTTCTACAAGACATTTAGTTAGAACTCTACCATTTTTGTTACTCCACCTTATTTCAGAACAGAAATCACACATTAGGTATTGTTTAATTATCCAAGCTCCCATATAATGATTTTTTGTAGGTTTAATGAAAGATAAAAATGAGCAAAATTTATTGTTTGGGATCCTAACTGGCTGTGAGAAAGTTGAATGTAATCTTTGAAGTTAACCCTGATGAAATACACTGGAGTCCAGTCCTGGTCAAATAGACTTATGATCAA
>JAOPJW010005814.1:73051173-73062066 GCA_027122535.1 Octopus maya
ATGCTCTTCCATCTATCTGGTAGACTTGCAAGGCCTCTCTTCCAAAATTCATTTGTCCAGTACTCTTCTGACCTCATCTACAGAATTCATATTTTTTTTCCATTCCAAATGATTTTGAAGACTGTGGAATAAATGATAATCAGATGGGGCAATGTCCGGCGAATATGGTGGGTGGGCATCGTTTCCCATTCAAACTGCTCCAGCCTTTGGAATATCATCCATGTAGCTGAGCATTATCCTGATGGAAGAACACCTTTCGTCTTGAAACCAAAGATGGTCGCTTTTCTTCTAGCGCTGACTTGAATGACTGGTTGAATGATCAAATCCAAGCTTCTCTGCTTGTCCCTCAACAGTTACGATGGGATTTTGTTCCACCAGGGTTTGCAGAAGTCCTCCCTGAGCTTTACAGATCTTCCAAGACGAAGCTCGTCTTCTAGGCTGTAGTTTCCGGCTTGGAGTTTCTGGAACCACCTTTGACACTGGCTTACGCTTATTGTCCGATCAGCATATACTACATTAATATTCCTCACATTTGCCATTGCGTAGTTCCCTTTATTGAACTCATTAAGCAAAATATGCTGAATATGCTCCTTTGTCACTTTCATTGTAGCTTTGAAAAAATAACTGTTAAAATCGAACTGCACTCTTCAAAACTTGCACTAAGAATAAGAACAACGTAAAATTGCCACCTGCTTTTATAGCAAGTTGATGCAGATAGTTTCTCTTATCCCTCTCCAACTTTTAGGTCATGCAATTGAAAAATCCGCATTATTTATGAGATGACCCAATATATATATGTGTGTATATATAGGTATATGTATGAGTGTATATGCATATAATATATACATATCCTTCCATCTCTACTAGGCTTGTTCTGTACTTTGAGTATCTTTCTCTCTCTTCTGTGTGTGTGTGTACACATGTAGATATATATCTATCCTTCCATCTCTAATCTCATAGGATTGCTTTGTACTTCAAGTGTCTCTCTCATCACCTCTCCCTTTCTCTTCTCTCTCTCTCTCTCTCAACCTACTTGCACTCCCCCTTCACACACTACTCCCAATCTTCTCTCCTTTCTATCCCTTCATATTCACTAAATCTCCACTGAATGTAACTGGAAAATGCTTATACCAGGTATGTAGGCATTTTCCGGATGGAGGGGAAGGGGCACAGGTATTATAGTATATACTATAGAGGCACCTTGAAGGTTACCAACTCTTATTGCAAAAACTTGCTTTGTTAGTTCATCAGCAGAATGTGAAAAGACTCAGAAGCAAATGAAAATTAACAAGAGCCTCAGCATAACTGCAATGACCCCAACAACCTAATACCCATTTAATGGCATTTTCTTGGACAAAGGAATAGTGTGTGTATAAGGCTAAAATCCATATTCCCTTTATACAGAACTTATACCTAGGTAACAAAAAACCTGTTTCATGTTGAGATTTTACCCACAAAAGAATTCATGGACCTTGAATCTGTCTCACTTTTGAATTCCTTTCAAGGCCTCTGGTCAATTTTGGAAAGAGCATGCACAACCAGATATGGCTTTTACTGTCATTCCATCTAATGTATGCTGTGTTTGAGTGGCATTAAACTGAAAATCTGTTATTATTTAACTGTTGCAAGCATTCTTTGAAGTTTTTGATTATATGCACTGCTATTCACATTTCTCATCTAATGTTATTATTTGGAACATGTTGGAACTTTCCAAACTCTTAATTCTTTTTTTTTTTCTGTCATATTAGATCTTTATACAATTCAATAACTTTTCTATTACTCTCAGTTTATGTTTTACATAAACCTTTTACAAAAGTATTATATAAGATCATTGCTTCTGTTTTGAATTCTTTTTCCATGCATTTTCTTATGCACTTCCTCACCATCTTAAATCATGTTTATTTGTTGACTTTGACTAGTTTTTGTGTCTGTGCATTTGTTTTCTTTTTATTAAACTCAACCAAAAATATGCTTTTCACTCACTACACCAGATTTCCCCACCAACCTCCTTCTCTGCACTTCTATTCACACATTCCTCTCACCATTCGTATGGTGTAGCTCCCTACTCTGTACACTCCTTCCTTACGTATATATTTCTCTATCTGTTTTTTTAACCAAGGTCATGTATGTAGTATGTTTGTGTTGCATTTTATGCAGAACAGTGGAAACTTTATGTACACACATAATTTTATGTTTCAGTCAGTCTCTCCTCCCTCGCTTTTTTTCTTTCATCTTTTTCCTACAAAACTCTCTTTTACCCTCTCCTTCTCTGTCTCAATACCCTCCCTTTTGACAAATTTATTTATTTGCTCTTGTTTTCATTTTATTTCATTCATTTGTTCATTAGTTTTATTTTTGCACTTGTTTTTCCATGCTAGCATTTACCCATCCCTGTTTTATCAGTTAAGGATATCTTGATCCACCTGTCTTTAAAGCCACAAAGCCAGCAGATGACCTATTGACAGGGGAAATCACAGATGTACTGCCTGCAGCTGAGCAATATTTGGGAAAGAGCTACTGTGAACAAACACACTGGTGCACATGTAGTTATATGTACAAATGGCTTCTTTTAGTTTGCATCTACCAAATCCACACACAAAACTTTGATTGACCCAAGGCTATTGTAGAAGACACTTGCCCAAGATGCTGTGCATTGAGACTGAACCCTAAACCACATGGTTGAGAAGTGCACTTCTGCACTACATAGACATAACTGTATTCCTCTGTCAAAACTACACACATAATGGTCTTCTTTCAGTTTCGGTGTACCAAATCCTCTCACAAAGCTTTGCTTGGCCTAAAACCCTAGTAAAGGACACTTGCCCAAAATGCCATACAGTGGGACTGAACCTGAAACCATATGGTTGCAAAGCAAATTTTTTCAACATGTAATCTTGCCTCTGTTGGTCCAATAGCCTGTTACTCTGGGATTTGCACAACACACAGTACCTTCTACAGCCAAGTCAGACTGGATGGAAAGATACATCACACCATAACAATAGCAAAAGCAGTGTGGAAAGAAAAATATGCATACAGATAGTAATTCAACAGTACCCTATCTTTACAGAAGTAAAAATAAATCATAAAAGTGGTTAAAATAATAAAAATAACAGCAGCAGTTGTAGTAGTAGTAGTAGTAGTAGTAGTAGTAGTAGTAGTAGTAGTAGTGAAGCTTTTGAAACTAGAAAGCTATGATACTAATAGAAAAACATTACCCAGAAAGTGTATTCAAAGTACTGGGAGATTTCAAGATAAGATGTCATTTCATTGACTAGAGAAAAGAGTGTTAAATTAAGAGGCTGGGTGTTTGAGACAAGCTGTTCAGGATCAAGCAATCTAGTGAAGTTTAGTGATGGTGTTAGTGCTTCATGAAGTCATAACTCCCTGCTAGGGAACTTGGCCTTAATGCTTGTAATAGAGCAAACTTCACTAAAGAGCAAGACAGTGATATTAAATTAGGTGGCATGATGTACTTCTCTGAAACAACTGCATTTTGAGAGTAATGTAGTGAAAAGTGGCCTGAAAGGAAAATAGACTGCATAAACAGAAGTGAACTGACAGTATCTTTTGAAAGTGTAATGTTGTTTGGTTGCTTGCTTAACAATGGGGCATTCCAGTTATGACTCACCTGTTTTTTTTTTTGGTTTTTTTTTTTTTGTGTGGGGTGAGGTATGTGGAACTACATTATCTAATGTATTTTCTACCTTCCTTAAGACAGCAGAATTTCTTAAGGAGATTTGGCTGCTATTTGTAGCTGGTCAAGCAACACTCTAGAGATTACCTCAATTTATAGGTGTAATGTAGATTTGAATGCATTGAGATAGTAAATTGTTATCAAAGACATTGTTTTGTACATATATCAAAATCTAGTAGCTATGCGAGGGGAAAAATGGTGGTAAGTGTAGAGATTTATAGTCAAAGTCTGCAAATTAGGTAGATTTGACATTAGGAAAAATTAATCTCCCTATATATGTAGGAATAAGATATACTTTTGAGTAAAACTCTTCAATATGTACTAGCATGGCATGTATTAAAGATATCTAAGAAAAATTCTAGTTGAAAATTTTAAATACAGATCAGTTTCTGTCGTACTTAGCATTCTGTTTCATTTCACTTGCATATACTGTTCACAGTGGCGAGGCAAATGTTCATGTTGAATTCATTTTGTTATGTAGCCAAATAATAGATGCTTTGTCAAAGGATAGTTCTAAAAACAAAGAAAATATTTTTAAAAGCCATGGATACTGATGGCAATTTTGAATTAAGTCCTTGAAATAACCAAAGTTCTTTCATACAACCAGGATATATAGAAATAATGATCTCATGAGTGAGTTCTTATCAGAAATCTAACTTAATTGATTAAAAAGATCATATTACATTATTATCATATTGTATTAACCTGCTCACATTTGTAAATGCCATTTCATTAAAGATAGTGTCAGTATACTTAGATTAAATTTGTTATTGACTAAACACAGTTAAAAGACTTGCAATCAAGGTTACAAATACTATGACAAGTAACAGTAGATAAAACTGATTTGTAATTTAAATCTCTGATGTTTCTACTTAGAGAGAAATATCTATTACATTATAATGTGTCATCTTCAAGAATGTATATTTCATGATTTAAATATTCATTATACATGATTCATCATCATTGTTTAACATCCGCCTTCCATACTGGCATGGTACACAATTCCAGACATTAATGCCATCATGAAAAATGTACTTGAAAAATAATTTTTCAACATTTCTACTTAACATTCAAATGTCCATCATCCAGTTATATCTTGTTCCGTTTTTTTTCAATAAGTTTAATTGTTGCTTTGATTACTATCAGAAAAAGTTTTTAGATAGGTTGATGGAATGTGTGTAATCTATGATAGAAAACAGGATCTTGATACACACTTCAAAGTAATTTTTATTTTAACATCATCGGCATCTAGAAATAGTTGGAAAACTATACTTTTCATATATTATACTGACTTGTTTTCATGAGTATTTTATAAATAGTTATGAATTCTGTACAGGAAAAAATAATGAACCTGTCTGCAGTTTTAAAATTTTCACTCAAACATTAAATTTTCTTTCAGATTTTAGAGGGGTAATAACCTCTTGGCAGGAGTCAAAATGGCTTTTCTTCATAAAGGCATATCTCGACTTCAAGCCGAAAAGCGTCTATTACAAAACAAAGAGGATGGAAGTTTTCTTATACGAGAAAGTGAGACTGTACCAGGAGCCTATGTGCTTTGTCTTCTGTAAGCATTTCATTTACATTACATTATTTTTTCATCCTTGATCCCTACTGATTGAAATGATTTTCGTGTCATATTTCATAAAAAGATATGATAAACTGTGTACTTAATTCAATGTTTCAAAACAATATGTGCCTCTTTTCAAATGTGTTCTTTTACCTTTTATTTATTGTAAGGAAAGGCTAAATCCAAAAGCATGAACCCCAGAATTATATCAAACCTTTGATAAGGTTCACTTTGAAATTAAACAATTCAAATTATAAGAAAGGTAAAATGATAAGATGGGTAAAGATTTTTGTGTTAAAATTTGAAATATGAATTACATTAGGTAACTTTATCAATAGCATTGGTTAATCACGTTGATTGCATTTATATTATTTGAAAGTTTTAGGCAAAAATTGCAGTGACTTTCAAAATATTAGCTTTTGAACTTGTGACTTATACATTAAAAATTTAATCACAGGATCACTATGCCTAGTAACTTCAATTTCAAACAAATGAAATCTAAGAAACTTACTAATTACAGAATATTTTCATAAAAAATAAGGCCTCTATTAGTTGCTGTTATTGTTGTTGTGACTGGATTGTTACACTTAGGTAGGTGAACTCCATAATATGTGACTGTTTTGTCCAGAGTATTAGGATCTCAATTTTAACTCTGCAGATCTGATTATTTATTTTCCAGATAGAAAATAAAGAATTCAGATGGATTACTTGAAGGGATCCACATTGGCATTTTTAGTTATTGTTTTCTGGGTATTCACAATGTCAGTGAGATTATTTACCCATAGTTAGAAAGAAATAGAGTTACATTGTTACTGCTTCTATCAAGAATAATTTCTTATGAAGAAAAAATTTCTTCATTTTAAAAATAGGTATAAGACAGTTGGTTTATTGACAAAATTTCATCTTCCACATACTCTTATTACTAGTGTCTATTCCTTGTACTGTATCAAATAGCAAAACTTACAAGCCATTCAAATAGTCAATAGTTTTCACACCTTATTTGTTCAAATTGTTAGTGCATGTCATTGACACCAATCTAATTTTAAAATAATTTTTTATGAGATGTTTTCAGTGAAACACTTTCATTTCTGAGTTTTCTCTTCTTTTGTGAGACCTACCCAAACCCTTTGTTGAGGATTTCTCTCTCTAATATAAGTAACTGTATGCAGCTCTGCTATTACTTCCAATTACTATACTTTCATTTGAACATTTTGCAGTGCTACTTAAAGTAACAGAAAGTAATTTTGACTTTTAGTAAGTCATCTGAGCAGATTGTAGATTTCATTTCATATTCTTATTACAAATGTGACAAGGAAGTGTCTGTAAATCAGTGCTTAAAAAGCACTAATTTTTGTGTTTCCTTATGTTTAAATTTTTCATTAATAAGCATCTTTTGTAGATATTTATTAATGAAAACACACACACACGTGACAGGCTTTTGCATAGTTTCTGCTATGAGATTCCATCCATGAGCTATTGGTCAACTGGAGGCCATGATAGAAGATACATACCCAAAGTTCTGCAAAGAGGGCTGATGGAATTTGAAACCATGTGGCTGCAAAGCAACCTTCTTAACTATAGGGCTATGTCTACACTCATAATTATAGCTTACTGTCTTAGGAAAAAGGACAATCATAATGGATAATATATGGGATAGGATTCTCATAGTTGGAGTACCTTGGATTTGCTCAATCAGGGTTCCTTAGGGATAAACAAAAACAACAGTATAGAGTTCTTATCAATGTATTTCTTATATATTAAGTAAGTCATTTCCCAAATGGTATTGACTTTTTGTACTTTCTGTTAACTAGTACTTTGATTTTTTTCATAACTTTGACATAATGAACTTGGCTTTTCTTCTCAGTTTAGTACATTTTCTTTAGTTGTAGTGATATATAAAGGTTTCTAAAAATAGCACTGAACTCCTGTTACAGTATATCAAGTATTACAGAGAAAAATGACAGGTGCAAAGCTTTGCAGTATGCTTACCTGTTCATTAAATTTATTATTGAACCCATTGCAGGTCTCATGAGTCATTCATCTGCATTTAATCTTTTTATTGCTCTATCATAGATTATCATTTGTGCACTTATCAAAAAAGTGAAATGGCATTGCATACTTGATTTCACCTCCATTGCCAGAGGGTAAGTGCCAGTCCAGTACTGGGGTCAATGTAATTGACTTTCCCCCACCTTAAAAACTGCTGGCCCTGTGTCAGAACTTTAAACCATTATCTTACTATTGGTTAACTACATCTTCAGGTATTCTGTTCAGTTTTAAACTATAAAAATAACAAGAATAATTATTATTTGCTCTTTCACAATACTTCAAAAAACCTAAATATGTTCCATCTATCTCTGTTACATACAATTTCGTTATTTAAGAGAATGAATAGTTTTATCCCTCTCTGTTATCTTACTTACTTCAGCCTGTGTGGCTCCCTTAGGGAGTAGGCTTTATTTTATTCATACTATTTATCCTTGTGATAAAGTCATGTATCTTTCTAAAATGAGATGCATCTCTATCATTCTTCAATAACACCATGAATATTCAGACATTCTTATTTCATTATTTGCAACAAATCAGTTCTCTTATTCTCTCAAAGTGAACAGATGTTGGTAATCAATGGGTGTCACTGTGGCTGTATCATTAAGACATTCATTTCATAACTGTGATTTCAGGCTTGATTCTATTGCAAAACTTCTTGTGCAAGGGTCTTCTGCCATAGCCTTAGGTTGACTGAAGTCTTACAGGGGAAGTTTAGCAGATGGAAATTGTGTGGAAATTTATTGGATGGGCTATGTCTGTTATTGGAAGGTAGAGTTAATCCATTGACTAGTTTAACACTACCACCTGGTTCATAGGCGCCTTTACCAGAGCCTGTTGTGTTGCAAGTATTAGGTCAGGTCTCAGAGCAGAGAATAACTTCATCCCTTCCATCTCAGAGAACTCCAAATGAGTCATGCACATTGCTCTTCCTCCCCTCACTTCATCTGTTCAGTGAACATCCCGTTTTTCCCTGCTAGCATAGGTTGATTAGGATGTATTTAGGACAGAATTTTACAGCTAGATGCACTTCCTCTTGCCAAGCCATACCTGTTTTACAGCTAAAGAGTTTCTTATTCCATGGATTTTCAAAAACACAACAGTTGGTCATAATATCAACAAAGGATGTAAACATATCGCTGTCTCACCAAGTAAACTTGTGGAATGTTATCATTCATGCACATGCCACAAAGTCACATACATACAAATACACATATACAGCAGGCTTCCTTTAGTTTCTCCTCTATCAATTTCATTTACAAGGCATTGGTTAGCTTGAGACTCATAGAAGACACTTGCCATGCAGTGGGACTGAATCTGTAACCACATGGTTGTAAATTTCTTAACCACACAGGCCTCACTTTTTAGTTAGAACTGATACCAAGTGTTTAGCCTAGCTTCTACATATTGTTACCAGTTGTTCACTTTTTTTCATACCTTCTGTCATCTTTTTTGCTTAAGAACTCTGCAAAATTTATCCTAGCTTGCTGTTCAATTACACCTAAGAAGATTTAATTTTGATTCCATGTAAATAACCTGGAATTTCTTCCCAGTATGGCAATACAATCATACAATTCACTCAACTTTCTGGGACTTCAGCATTGAATACTCATGTCCATAAGTTTTCTTTTGCATTTAAATCCATTAGTTATTCTGGCCATTATGGCACTCAGATTTTCTGGAGTTTGACAAATTCCTAGACTATTCCTGTGATGTGCTTTGGATTGTTGTTACTTCTAGCAAATAGAAACTTAGTCTTCACCAAGATCTCTTATTTTTCTGGTATATGTTGGTGTAACCATGACATTGGCACCATCATGCTTAATTCACATTCATGTACTCTGTGTGACATCAGATGTACATTCAGCCGTCAAAATCAAAGATGTTAAATTTTGCCTCGTTTAGCCAATATGATTGACATCCATTTTTTATGCTCCCAAGCAACTGACAGCAAACATTTCAGTTTTTTTTTTTTTTAGATTAGGTTTTTTTTTTTCTTTATACTCGACACTTCTCACAAGCCAGAAATTACTTTAGTCAATTTTAGCTGGAAGTAACATAATGTCAATGGTGTCACTTCCTGTTCTTCAGTTTCAAATGATAAATGCATTTTTCCATCCTTTCAGTTATTTTTCCTTGCTGCTTTGAATGAGGATGGTCAGAAGAGCCAGCCTTTAAACTAAGTGATGCCTTTCAGTATACTGGACAAACTAATGTAATTGATATCACTAACCTAAACATTTTTACATTGTTGAAAACTAAGATACAAGTTCAGAATATAACCAATTTGCAGTTTATAAAAGCATATTCATCTATAAAGTATGTTTAAATAGGAGATGTAAGTGAAACTGTTAAAGTACATTGTATACTTTTATTTTGATTGTAGTTGTCAAGGACGTGTTCACAAATATCGAATCCTCCCTGATTTGGATGGCAAACTTTCTGTTCAAGTAAGATTCATACTTGCTTTACATTGATTTCTAATTTTTTAAAAATTTATTAAAATATTAATTACTTGCCAAAAAGTATTAACAAAATTTTACAGACTTATATTGCTTGTTATATCATACTTAAACTATACATTATATACACTGTGTGTGTATAACATATATGTTAAGTTGAATTGTCTCAGTCAGCTGACTGCATTGATCATTAGAGTATATGAAACATACTATTATGGTTTCAAAATTAATTTATATCTTGTAACTTTGTACATTATTTTCTCGAAAGTATTCATGCGAATGCAACTAAAAATAAACTGTATTTTTGTGGTAATCTATCACTATGAAGTGATGCAGTAAGTTTTTAGAAACAAAGCATTGTTCAGTTCTTATGATCTATTATTATGAAGTGCTTGCCCTCAAAGAGAGTCTAAAACATTCTCTATTATTATTATTATCTTTATTATTGTTATCATCATCAGTATTATTATCTTGATTGTCCCTAGAGATCCTCCTGTAAGAGGAGGACTACATCACTATTATGTTGTTTTTTTTTTACTTTTGTATACTATGTAAACTTCCTTTCTTGTTTATGGTATACCGTTTATACTTTTTTTTTTATTTTATCATTTCATTATATGTCAACCCCTACACTTTATGTCAGTTTTTGTATTGTGCCCTGACTTCATCCTTTGCCCTGGTGGCAAATAAAAGAAATCATCATTATTATTATTAAGGTGGCAAGCTGGTTGAATCATTAGCACGCTAGGCAAAATGTTTAGCAGCATTTTATTTATCTGTACATTCTGAGTTCAGATTCCACCTAGGTCAACACTGCCTTTCATCTTTTCAGGGTCAATAAAATAAGAACCAGTTGAGTACTGGGGTTAATATAATTGACTTGTCCCCCTCTCTGAAATTGCTGGCCTGAAATTTGAAACCATTATTATTGTCGTCATCATCATCATTAAAGCAGCCAGCTAGCAGAATTGTTACCATTACTGGGTAAAGTGCTTAGCAGCATTTTGTCTGTCTTTACATTATGAGTTCAAATTCCACTGCGGTCAGCTTTGCCTTTCATCCTTTCTGGGCCAGAACAATAAGTCCTAGTTGAACACTGGGGTCAATGTAATTGGCTTAGCCCT
>JAOPJW010005814.1:73157139-73168947 GCA_027122535.1 Octopus maya
AAGAATGAGTGGAAAATGAACCGGTGCGGTTGTTAATGCAATATGACTCTCCCTAGACACAACAAAATATTGTTTTCTGTATATTTATAGGATTTAATTTTTGTTTCAGTGGAACCAAAGCCAGTTTCTTGGGCAAGTTTGGCCAGCAAGAATGCTCCTCCGTCTCAGCCATCAACCACTAGTGCAGGGCCTGCAGGTCATGCCCAGCCTTTAGGGAAAACTCAAGCTACACGGAGTGATGTTAAATTGGATATGAATCAAGGTCCACAACCTCAGAGGGCTCGGTAAATTGAATTTGACGATATTTTAAAGCATTGAACTTTTTCATGATATCAGATTTAGTTTTTAATTGAAATGTAACTTTGCTTGCTATCACTAGAGAGTGGGGGGGGGGGTCTCTTTTCTGTGTTCAGCCAGTATAGAAATAAAATATATTGCTATTTGTCATGATGTGATTGTTAATTATGATTGATATTGTCAATATTATAGGAACCCAAGAGAACGTATACGAGAACGAGAGAGAACAAGTGCAAGTAGGACTGATGATGGGGATTCCGACAGTCTCAGTGGTCGCAGAGGGTCAAGATATCCTGACAGTCATCAACTCTTTGTTGGCAACTTACCGCACAACATTACTGAGAAAGAACTGCGAACCTATTTTGAAAGTATGTTTTCCTCCCCTTCTTATTCAAAGTTTTTCATGTAATATCTTGAATTACTTTTGTGAGAGTAATTTTCAATAATATCCAAATTTTAAAAAAATTTTTATGTTGTGTCCTGTATTATAACAGCATACTTCACCGTCGGCATGACTGGCTGCAAATGACGTACCTCACTAACTGCCCCACTTGTGGCTGTCTACTATTTATTTGTAGTGGAGCAGCCCACCTCTCACTTGAGTCTTTTTTTCTTTTTTCCCTTTTCTCATACCACAGAGAAATTATTACATAGTTCTCTAATATTCAACTTTGTTTTTTTTTTCAACAAAATCTTTTTCAATTTCTTATCACAGAAAATTTATTTTATAGTTCTCTGATATACATCTATCAGCAATTCCCCCCCCCCCCAAACTCTAATGTATTACACATTTGAACCATACTATTCGAAAGTATGCTACAGATGGTACTGGCTTTGCATTCTTACCAGTAGCGTTACAAACACATGAGCGACCTGACTGAAATCCTTCAACAAGCTTATATTATTTTTTTTCTGTGTTCCAGGTAGTACTCCAGAGATCTTTCTTAAGCAGAATTTTTTTTTTTTTTTTCGTCATATTCTATTATTTCATAGAATATTTTTCGTCTCCAAATTTTTCCTTATATTCTGTGGTCATTGTTGTATCCCGTCTGTTTTTGAAACCTTTGTCACCACTGTTATGTCTTGCTCGACACTTATGTCCTGTACTATAATTGACGTACTTCACTGTTGACCCCGACTGACCCAAACTACGTGACTGGCCATGAACAGTGTACCTCGCCAACTGCCTCACTCATTGTGGCTGCCTACTATTTATTTGTAGTGTAACGGCCCACTTCTTTCACGCGGGTGTGTCCTCCACAACACAACTTAAGTTATATGGAAAAAATGTTCTTTTAATTCTCTTAGTTTCTGCATGTTCTGTAATTTTTAAACATTTAAACATAGTTGCATTAATTTTCTTCTGTGTGCTTGCAGTTCATCACTTTTATTTTGTTTCGATAATTAACTGTATTTTAGTACATTGATAAAGAATGTATCCTCCTTTTCTTGTCAAAGCTGTTGATTTACTTATAGGAACTATCTAATATAAAGGGAGAAAACCGCTTATCATTCATTTCTTTTCTGTACACCAATCATTGCAGGACTGGACTTTTTTTTTCTGTTTTTTTTTTTTTTTAAATTATTGAAAAAACTAGGTGAAACTGGAGTATATCCTCCTTGACAAAAATTGCCCTGATTTTGTCAAATTTATCGTTTCTTTATTCATAGTTAGTCTAGTAATTAGTCTCCCACCTTCATTAAATGGAACATTGGAATTGGGGAAAATGAAGTCAATGCTTAACTCAAGTGAGTGTTGGAAATTTTGGAAGATAGATATTTAAGTTTTTAGTTCATTCTTTTTGAAATTCATCATTTTCACTATTGATGTCCAACTTGTCTTGAAACCTGTTATCTTGCTGCATTCAAAAACCCTCCGAAATTACTGCACCAACTGGTTGATTATGTCAAAAACTAGCTTTTTAGAATGGTATGTACTTTCTGATCCTTCTAGGAAGACAGCAATACAGAATAAGAACCAACTCTACATTCTTGCATTTAAAAACTTGAAAAAAAAAAAAAGTGAAATAATTTATCTGATGTTTTTTTTCTTTTTTTTCTTCTTTTTTTATAATTTATCTGATGTTTTTTTTTCTTTCTTTTTTTTTTTTTTTCTTTTTTTTAGATTATGGCCGTGTTGTTGAACTTCGAATTAACACGAAGAGTGGAGGTGGAAAATTACCTGTAAGTTCTGCTGCTGCATCTATTTTATGTTAAGGAATGTATAGGGGCTTGAAAGGTCATTGCATTTGATAAGGGCCCTTCTAAGGATCACTGTTTAATTCCATCTATGCATTAATGCTAGTGTGTGATGCAATCCTGGAATCTACCACTTTTACTTTAGATTATTAAGCCTTAAATATTAGGGGTTTACATACAATAAAACTTGGTTTTTTTCTCTTAATATTAAATATTTCAATGATAGTAACATTAAATATTTAGCAGAACTGACATACACATCCTTATCAAACTACTACCATCTTTTATTGTTGGAAGACTAAAATATAACTTAGGTAATTATTAAATTCTCTTTCTATAAATATTGATTAAAGGGCAACTGTAATTAGATTTTAAGTTTTTTTTAATGACTTATTTTTTTAACTCCCACCACTTTTTTTCTCTTTCCAGAACTTCGGTTTTGTGGTTTTTGATACTGCAGAACCTGTACAGCATATTTTAAGTGTTAAGGTAATTACAATTTTTTCTATTTTTACTTCCATCTATATATAACCAGGAAACTGGACACAGACATACACACAATCAACAATTTTGTGTGCACATTTAACAGCTTTAAAATTGTGTTTTGACCAAACTTGAGTTTCTTTTTCCTCATTTTCTTTGCACAGCCCATCAAATACAATGGTGAGCATAGGCTGAATGTGGAAGAAAAGAAACCTCGTGGTGCTGGCGGAAGTGGTCCAGAAGGTGGAAGACCAATGAGTGGAAGAGGTGGTCGTGGTGCTCTTGGAAGTGGCACTGCACGAGGTAGCATCATGGGTGGCAACATGAGTGGTGGCCGTGCTGGCATCCGGCCTTCATCTGGTGGTGGAAACAGACAAGACAACCGACTAGGTGGTCTTGGTAGTGCTGGTGGACGTGGCGGTCCAGGAACTGGAGGTGGTGGCGGTGGTGGTGCACGACGCTGAGTTAAAATAGTTTCTGGTGCTTCATGGAAGTATGCAATTCTGACTGGAAAGAAAAATAGATTACAAGGTGTATATGGTGAAGTTGTATCGTTTTGCATGTCCAAATGGTCGTCAAAGCAACTGGCTGTATGTGTCTTGTATCAGCTTGTGAAACCAAGATAATTCCTATTTCATATGCAAGTTTATGTGAACATTTCAGCAAGACTTGCATCTTATTAAAAGATAGGGGGGCAAAAAATAAAAAAAAAACCCCATTTTATTGTAAACTGAAGAAAGAAAAGTTTATGAAGCTACATAATCTTTTTCACACTTGACAGATATTAGGTTTACATTTCTTTTTATCCCCCTCCACTCTTTATTTAAAAAAAAATTTTCCACTCCCAGTTAAATAAAACCCAGATGACAAATAAAACCAGTTGAATAACTATCAGCATATTGGTTTTTTTAAAACAAAAATGTCTTCATTGTGCAGAACAGTTCTTGTTGGTTTACTCTGATCATCTGTTAAAATTAACTTATCTGTCAATTTCTTTCTTTTATCCAATCTATAAGAAATGAAAAGGAAATTCTGTCCTTTCACTTGAACAATCACTAGCAGAATTGCATATTTTCTTCGTAGAAATATTGGATCGTTGGATACTATGCCCTTATCACCAGTGGCGATTGCTAGTTGTAACTTTTTTTTTCAACTGGAAACAAAAAACAAAAAAAAAATAAATGTCAGAGTTTACAAGTGTAAAATAATTAACATTACCCAAGCATTATTTTCTTACTGTTAAAATAAAAGCGGTTTTTAAATGTATACACTTATGTTGGTCAACATTCTACTCCACAGCTCTATACAAACACAAGTTCATGGAAAAAGGGAAGCATTGGCGTGCAAGCTCATCACATTTTAAAATCTTGTTTCTTGTATTTTGGTTGGGGATGAATAAGGTATGGTTTCACAGGCATCTGAATATTACTGGAGTTTGAACCCAGGAATTATTATTCACACTTATAATTTGCTTTTTAGATATAATTAGACAGGTGGTATTTTGGGAAGGATAATTAATGATTAGCCTATGTTATCTCAAGGTAATTTATTATTTCAGAAATAGTTTAGAAGTTGTTTGGTCTTTTGGAATCTGTTTCTGCATTATTGTTTTCAAATTATTTTCATTTCATTGCTGTAGACTTTGTACTTGTGTGTGTATTTATTCAGTCTTGTTTCCTAGATTTCATAAGGATTAAGTGTATATGATTATATATTTTTTTGTTAATTTAGTTTTAATGTCCTGGTGGAATATAAGACCCATATTACCAATTTATCTTACTTGTCTGCTTTCGTCTCTCTCTCTCTCCCCCCATCATATCAGCTGTTGCCAAATGAATGGAGTCTTCAACTTTAGACCATTTTTTTTTGTGATGCCAACATTTTGACACCCACAAATAAAACCATTTCAACATGCTTGCAACATTGTTTTTCTTTGCTTTTTTGGGTAATTGACAAAGATTGTTGAATGAAAATTGAGTTACTGTCTCTCCTCCCATCCACCCACCTTTTAAAATTTTTTTTATATTTCCAGTTCATTGGTTATTAAATGGAGTCTTGTTTCTTTGTGCTGGTTTTTATGCCCACCCCCACTGCCTGGGTGTATAAACCATGTCTCTTTAGTCACTGGGATTTATGAATCTGATGCCTTGTGTATCTAATAAGGTAGCCATAATCAGTTGGTGTTTTTTAGTTCAAATTACATTTTTGTTGTACAGTCTAAAAAAATAATTGTATTTCTGGTTACTGAGCATTTGTTTTGAAAACTAACATTAGGATTGCTAATAGCATGACATGGGATTTTAGCTTTTCTGGTAAGTTGCTAGTTTTAGTCTCAAGCACTTCAATGTATTTGGAATATTTTCTTTATTCAATGTATTTGGAATATTTTCTTTAGTAAATTTAGAGCAAGATGTTAACATTGAATTAAATTTTGTTTAGTCGCTTTCTCAATTTTGATTGGAGTGAGTGAATTCACTTAACAAAGTATCTTTTAGATAAAATTTCAAATCAATTATTTGTATCTTCTGTCAGGGTCAGATATCTGGATTGGAGGTTTTCCTCTCTAATAACAATATGAATTTCATCATGTTATGCCTGCATAACCATCGCTGAAATATTTTTGCAGTGCTTGCACTCATTTGTTCTGACTACTGTTTTAAATGGTAAACTTTACTTTGAGCAACTCTGTTGTTTTGTTGCAAGGTTGTCATTAATTCCATAACCATCTTAAGAAACAAGTTAAAACAAAAATATTGAGGCTGTGACAAACGTACGTATCATTTGATGGCAATAAAATATGACTATCAAGAAGCAACTTTTAGACTAAAATTTCCAATGTACCGATAAATGTTTGTGTATATGAAACTGTTTGGAAATGGTGTTATATGATTGAAATAATTGGTATGTCTTGAAGATCCCCTCTTCTTTCCTTTTTTTTTTTTTTTTTTTTTTTTTTGCAGCAGTCCCCAACTCATTTTGCATCACAGACCAGTTTCATGCAAGACAATTTTCCCACAGACTGGGGATTAATGTGCATTATAAAACAAAGTGCATAATATATAATGCTAAAACACCTTGCAGACTGTGATAGTCTATAAAATTTTTTAAATGTTTTCTTTCTGCACAGCCTGGTACTGGTCCATGGCCTGGTGGTTGGGGACCCCTGTTCTGTTGTAAAGCCATGTATTATCTTCAAAATTAAAAAAAATGCATGAATTTGAAATTTTCTGTTCTCGCCCCCCTCGCCAAATTCAAAACAATTTAATTTGAGATTTAAGATGCTTATTTCAGTTTTAGCACTTTGACAACTCATAATACAACTATCAAGTTGTTACAATTCAAAATGCTGAGTCCTTTTCAACTTGTTTGGCAGATTTTCTTTAGCATTGCCATAGTTTTCCTATGTAAACATGTACATGATCACTGAGCAGCTGCCTTGTCAGATTTCCATTTGTTGAAAGTATTCGTACTGTCAGTTGAAATGATCTAGATGATTTAACACAAGACATTTTTACATATCTTAAGATAGTTTTGAAGAAATAAATTCTCAAGTGGTAGAAGTGAAATAAACTCATATTTTATCAATCCTGGATGAAAGGGACACAGTTGAAGCCTGTAGTGACAGTTGGGATTCTGTCTTTGTTTCTTTCATTATGTAAACATTTATATTCATTTCTATTGATAGTATGTACCTATAAGAGCAGATAAAGCAATTGGAAATTGAGATGCTGTTAATGAGGGGAGTTCTTTTTTGTCTTCGCATACCATTTGTTAGTAATCCTTTCATCTCCCCTACCCGAAAGTGCCTGTGGTTTTTTTTATTTTTTTATTTTTTTTTTTTTATTACCCCAATGCTATCGCATTTAGGGCAAATAATTCACTTGATAGTTAGAAAATAAAGCAGCCAGTCAAGAGAAGTTTGTGATTTTGTGGACGATACATGTACAGACCCTGAATAGTGATATCACTTGTAGCAGATTGTATAAAATAGCTTAGTGTACTAGTAGAGGCTTCTATTTAAAGGGTTATTTCATTGAGTAAAAAATTTGTGATACAAATGAGTAGGTAGAATGGGAACAGGCTGACAGCTGTCTAATTTCATTCTATTTAAAATTATTAGGACATGGAACAAACTAGTCATCGCACAGCAATTTATGGCTTCACTTCAGTAATGGAAGCCCTATCCAAAAGTACTGTAAGAAACTAGTTTCAATTATATCCTAGGCATGCATTTTGATTTAAATTTAGATAGCCATCATACATTTTGAATTAAGCTTTAAGAGAATACTAAAGTGCCCTCTTTGTACCTTAATGGAATTCTCTTTCCAATGGAAGTATGTTTTCTTTAATTGCTACATAACTTTTATTGTTGGAGTCAGTTGTCAGTAAAATTGAGTTAGTTTAAACCAATTTTTCAGTGATTGTTAATTTTATTGACAAGAAACATTTTCATTACAAATAAGCAAATATCTCCAACCGGCATAAATAAAATTTTATTTTCTTTGACTATTCAACAGATTTCAAAACATTTTCATTTCCTCACAATTCCTTTTTAAAGATGACTGCAAGTGAATAGTATTTCTATTTTCCATTTACTGCTTTCATTAGTTTTTTATCTATTTACAAAAGGGATTAGATCTAAAGCAGGGCGGGGGTGCAATTGAGCTATTACTTAACCCAGTTATGGACAACCTGCAGTCTGAAGAATTTTCAGAATAACAGCAAAGAATTATCAATAATTTTAGTAGTGTGCCCGTACCTGGCTTAGCCCTTTTGTTACCATATCTGTGTTGAAATATACTGCTTATGTTAATTTTGAAAATACTGAATTTAATAAAACGACTTTGTCACTATTAATTTGGTGTTTGGAATATAAATTAGCATGAAATTTTAACAAAAGGTTTTTTTAAAACTCAGAATTTTTATAAAACCAAAGGGTTGATATCAAAAGGGCTAAAACTGGAGATCCATTTTTGGATTCTCTTGTAACCATTTCAGTTTTTCTTTTACTTTTGATCTCTAGTCTTCATCTAGGACAGTTATTACATTAAGGTTCAATTTCCTTCAAACTTTGCACTTGCTACATTTATTCAAACACCAAAGAATCCCTCTCAACACATAGCTATGATACTCCCCACCCCCCAACTGCTGCTCTTGATCAGAAATGCACATATTGTCAACCACTAAGGGACATGTTAAGTGACTGACCAGCAAATTTGTGGTATTGAGCAGAATATTTGCTATAACAGTATTTCTGCTTCAGCAACTTGGTGTTGAATCCCTCTAATGTAATGGAAAAATAGGTCAGTTTCAAAACATTGATGTCCAGGTGACAAAAGCGAAGTTTGACAGGAATAAGTCATTTCTTGATAGAAATAACTTGCATTGCTGATGACAAGATAGTAAAATTTTAATTTTTCCTTCCTTCTGTCTCTCTATCCTTATCTCTTCCTTTCATTGCACAAAGATGAAAAAATGTGGCCAAATTTTTTCACTGACGTGGGGGGAAAAAAAAATTATACAAACCTTATTTTTTCTTGTTTTGTAAATGAGGAAATTTTGTATCTACAAATAACATGAAAACCATCTTGATCAGAGAATAGCATAGTAGATCAGCTAATTTGAGTAGAAGAAATAAATCTAAAGTGACATGATTTAGGGCTTGAAAAAGTGGTAGGGTGAGATATATTAGTTGAGCTCCACACTTTTATTTGAAATAAAGTTTGAAAAACGATCCTGTGAAATTTGAAACCCTAAAACATTTCTTAGGAGGAAGATTTGTCTCTGGTAGATGGAACCTAAAAGAGGCCTGTCTGTGTGTGTGTGTTTGTCTCTCACCACTGCTTGACAACCAGTATTTGTTCTCACAACTTAGTGGTTTAACAAAAGAAACCAATAGAACAAGTATCGAGCTTAGAAAAATACCGAGTTTGATTCATTTGAGTAAAAGTCTTGAAATAATGACAAACATAAAATATAAAAGGATACTCTTTATGGGTGAGTAGTGACAGTTGTATTAATATTTAGTTTCTGACTCTCCATAGACATTGAACATGTTTGCAGATTAAATTCCTTAATCATTTTGCTTCAAAGCATTGACAACTTCAGCTTAGACCATTTATGGAAATGTGCTTAAGAATTATTTTTCTCTTTGAAATAGATTTTTTTTTTTCCTAGTGCAGCATTTAACTTAAAGACACTTGTAACATTAAATTGTTACAAGGTTCTTAGTTTATTACTAAAATTTAAATGAAATTGAGGGTTCCAGACATGCATTGAATTCAAAAGAATATTTGAAAAACGTTTATCTTTTACCAAATGTTTTATCTGTCAGGTGTCACCAAATAGTTTTATCGACATTTTTTCATAGCATCAATCAGACATGAGATATGGCAGCTAGTTGTGTACCTGTACCCCATCTCTCTCATATATATGTACATGTATAAATATCACACAAATGACA
The DNA here is from genome assembly GCA_027122535.1 of Octopus maya. NCBI lineage: Eukaryota > Metazoa > Mollusca > Cephalopoda > Octopoda > Octopodidae > Octopus > Octopus maya. The sequence goes on from JAOPJW010005814.1 coordinate 73,166,582, forward strand.
TAGTTTGAAATATGAGTACTACTGGATTACTTGAATCCATATGTTGTTAGTTATATATGGTTCAAATGTACAGAAACGAAATTGAACAAGCGAGTGTATTAGTTTGATGTTTGAGAAAAATGGAAAAGTCATTGTTTCAAGCTTAAGCTCTTCAACAGAAAGGGATGAGAAGTAAAAAAAAAAAAAAGTGTTGGGATTAACAGTTCTACAGATGTGGCTGCATGGTTGAGAAGTTTGTTTCACAAGCACATTTGCATGATTTTGATGAAAACTGAAAAGAAACCTATGTGCCTTGTCTTGATAATGAGTGATGATTGTAAACACCTGACATCGTTTTGCAGACTATGGGTATAGGGAAATATTACCTAGCTTGGAAGTAGGAATGGTAACCAACTGTAGAAAGTCTGCCTCAATGAAATTCGAATGACTCATTAAAAGTTGTCTTTAAACCTGTGGTGGTCAAACTGACTTAGGAAAACTACCAACATGCCCCTGCTGCACGGAAAATGGAAATGTGATTGCTAATATACTGAACGTGGTAAGCCAAAAATGATAACCTCGACTAGGAAAACTTCAAACTGGTTATTAAGATAGTAATCTTTTGTTTTTACAATTTTTTAGTAAAATTCTCTTATTCATTGTTAGTGCCTACTTTACTATTTGCTTATCATATAGCAGACGTCCCTCGGTGTTTTACCTTGGTTATTCTTTTTGGTTAACATATCACTCAGTACTTATTTGCTATAACCTTTATATTTCCTCTAATAGTTTAAAGAGCTTGCAGTAATAGACTGAAAGAATCCAAACCTCACGATTCAATTTTGATTTAAATTCTGGTGGGGTTGTCTCCCTTACTTTGGGTAGATTTGGTCGTTCATGCATTTTCTATACCTTAATTACACTCGAGAAACAAAACAAAGATTCATTTGACACTTCAGCTGTGATTTATCATTGAAGAATAAAGTATCAAGTTGGCATTGGAAAGTTTTGTATGAATTGATTATTTTGTATTTTGAAGTTCAAGCACCCAGTAACAATCTCTAAAAGTAATTAATTACCTACATCACTTCATTGATCTTTGGGACAGTGTTATATTGTTTCTGAATGGTAAGCAACTTGGAAAAGAAATCCAAGCTGCTAAATATGATATATTCTACCTTTTAGATATATCTGAGAAGCTAAATTTGCTGAACAAACAACTACAAGGTAAAACAAACATTTTAAGTTGCAAAAAGGTTACTAGTGGTTTATTTGGAAAACTTAATCTATTTAGAATAATAAAGAATTGCTAATAGGAATTATAGAGTTTTACACGTTAAATAGGCATGTAAGAAAGTTCATATTAGGACTTCTTCAGACAGCGAAATAAAAATTTTACATTTGGAAGAAATATTTATATTTAGTTAGTGATCAGGAGCAGCATAGATAGTGGCGTGAAGGAAAGAAGTGCAAAACACATTACAGAAAAAAAAAAAGAAAATAGAGTTACATGCACTCACACATATACATGGATATATATATATACATACACACACGAGTATACAGATAATAGGAATATATACAAAATCATACACATGTACACATTCAGAAGGATATAAGCAAATCTATGAATTTGTGCTCCAGCATGACTTGCTGCATGGCTGAAACAAATATATACATATACATATACACATGCATGCACACATATATACATATGCAGGCACTCATACACACACCCATAGATAAGTCCATACATGGTAACATTTTTTTTGCCACTATAACATGGCTGTTCTGTAAAGAACTATGTTACATTTTAACCCCAGGAAAATGTCATTTCCAGCTGGTTAATGACATGTGATTTGCGTCTGATATATTGTAAGTAAGGGAGTGAATGACTCCCTTCCAACTTGGCAAGACCAGTAAACCATGGTTTCTGGGTCTTTACCCTTCATTGGTACTGGACACCTGCCTGCTAAAGATGGCAGTCACTCGCCCCTATCGGACACAAATCGTTTATAGTTAACCAGCTAGAAAAGATGTTTTCCTGGGGTTAAAATATAGCAACATAGTTCTTGAAAGAACAGCCATGTTATAATGGCATAAAAACGTTACCGCCTAGTATTGTTACTACTTATGTCTCGTTTAGAGGTTTTAGGACTAGCTATTTTGCTCCTCACAAGATCAGCAGCTGTCTGCCACTTCTCTGTTTATATATTGTGAGTAGGGGCAAGTGTCTGCCATCTGTAGCAGGCAGGTGTCCAGTACCAATGAAAGGTAAAGACCCAGAGACCATGGCCTACTGGTCTTGCCAAGCTGGAGGGGAGTGATTCACTCTCTTAGAATATATTGGGTACAAGTCATGTGTTGTTAACCAGCTGGAAAAGACT
>JAOPJW010005814.1:73278294-73293375 GCA_027122535.1 Octopus maya
GTTGTGTCTGGGGAGAGTCATTCTCTTTTAGTGCCTTATAATTTAACACACTCACCGGTAAAATTTCCACTCATTTATTTTTTTTTCTAAAATTTTCATTACGTCTTTCAACCTTTCCAATCATTGTTGACTCTCTTATTCAAACTGTGTTCTTTTTGTTTGTTTGTGAGCATGTGTGGGTCATGTGTGTGTGCATACACATGTATGTATGTATGCATGCATGCCTGTGTGTGTATGCATGCATACATGTAAGTGTGTGTATGTGTTTGTATATACGTATGTATGTGTGTACATTTGTATGTATGCTGCATATTCATGTGTTTGTGTGTTCGTGTTTGTGTGTTCTTTTTATGTGTGTGGTATGTTTGCATGTGTGTGTGTGTGTACCTCTATCTCCTTGTGTGTGCATGTCTGGGTGTGTGTGTGTATGGGTTTTTGTGGCTATGTACTGTGTTTGTTTGTATGTATGGATGTGTATCTCAATATGTGTGGACGTGTGTCTCCATATGTGTCCTTGTGTGAAATGATGTGTGTGTGTATATGGTCATGTGTTTCAGTCCTCATTTGCATATGTGTGTGTATGTATGCCTGTCTGTTCATATCACCTATGTACCTATCTGTCTGTATGTCTGTTTGCTTTCATATCCATTTGCCTGCATACATTAGCATATACATATACACATATACACACACATACATACACACATCTATATAACAGCCCACTAACCACCTGTATATAGATATAAACTGTGGGTATGGGGGTATGTTTACCTACTGCGTATATTTCCTATTTAGTACTGGGGATGTTTAATTTATGCGGATGTACTCCTGTACTTGTCTGAGTGTTGGGTCCTTTGGTTGCTTGGATAAAATGCAGATGTCAAGTTGACCCAGATTGCCTTCATGTCTGTAGAGTTTTTTTGTCATCATATTGTCTCCAATGTTCATTTATTCTTTCTGCAATGCTCCTAGATGTCTTCCCTATGTATGTCACATTGATGTCTTTACAAGCACCTTCTATACATCTTATGCTGTAAACTACATTTCTAGTTCTACAGTTAATGCGAGGGAAACCGGCTCTGGCTCTGTAGTACAAATGTCTTATTTTCTTTAGTTCTGAATTAAAATTTTCCACCAAACCTTAGTCACAATTTATGTCACAAACCTTATGACAAGCTAACGCTAGCTTAATGATAACTAAGTTATTTTACTAAATTCTTTGTTATATTTAAAATTAATTGCAAGAAACACAGAGCGTCTCAGCAGAAATATGGTAACAAAGGGTTTAATGCATTGCCATGCTTGGCCTGGCAGAAATTCCATGACGCACATTTGCAGACATGGCTTCAGGTCATCAAAGTAGACCTCACTTCGATCATTAGCCCAGGTATCTGCTGTATCACTCAATGAAATGCAAAGTATCTGCTGTATCACTCAATGAAATGCAAAGAGGTTTGAGTATTTATCTGACTTATCTGCCAACAGATGTAGTTTCCTTTGAACTAGTTGGTTTTTAATCTTTAATGTTGAATATTGATATAAGTACAAAGTATATTCCCTTATAGGGATTGTCACATTAAGTTGACAATATATAACAACTTTATCGCATCACTACTGCTTAACTATCTCTGAGAGATTTAGAAATATAATATTTCAAATCAGGTTAGTAACGAGAAAGTTATTTTATTAGATTTTTCATTACTTTTAACATTAATTGAATGAAAGGCAGTGTATTTTAGCAGAAATACAGTAACAAAATGGTTGATGTATATTTAATTTTATTGAACAGATTTTATCTTTTTATGTAAACTAATTAATTTGGATGAAGACGTCAGTATGTAGAACCTTTTGTGATTCTCCTTACAAAGTAGAACCAAAATGGTTGAAGTCAGTGTTTCGTTAAAACTTACTAGAAAACTCTAGAGGGATGCATTTAGGGACAGAAAACCTGTTTAACACTTTAACATTCAGATTACTCTATCAACAGTAATGTTTATATATTCACATTGTTTTGAATTAATCATGTTTTATCTCATACCTTTGAGATTTTGAAGTTTATTTTTCGAATGACATTGTACGATAAGTGTTAGAGGCTAGATCTGGTCAATTTTAACATAAAACACATAGAATATATGGGCCAGATATGACCAGCTTAAATGGTGAAACAATGAAGATGACAGTAAGCATGAAGTGGATTTAAATTCAGAGAAATAGAGGCTAAAGTAGATGAAGAGCACACTCAAACATGGAGCAGGGCTAGAAGGTTGTTTGTGAGAATGTATTTCGCCATCAATCAAATGCACATTATACTAAAAAGATGGATGGGGTGTCATTGGAACCCTTTTGTTACATTTTTCTGTTGAAATACATTGCTTTAGTTTCAATTAATTTTGAATATAACGAAGAATTTTATCCAAAATAACTGCCATATTAAACTAGTGTTTGGAAAAATAAAGTAACAAGAAATTTTGATGGAAGGTTCCAATTTAAATCCCTTTAAAAAGGAAGTTTTAATTTTTGATTTCAGGGTGGTTACAGGTGGGTTTATCAAAAGAGTTAACTACTAAACTTTCATGAATCAATGAAAAAAAAAAGGGGGAGGGGCGGGGGCAGTGGATGGCAGGTCTATATTGTTTTATCTATCTTACCTTCCCATATCCAAACACTTTTGTCTCGGCTGCAGCTAGCAAGGAAGTTGCCATTCTGAGACCATGCAATACATTTTACTTCATTTTCATGACCTTCTAAAGTTGCTAAAAGTTCAAATTCTCCATTTTTACGACTCCATATACCGCATGTTGCATCAAAGCTTGCACTTGCAATATAATTACCACAAGGTGACCAAGCTACACAACGGATAGTACGAGTATGACCGTCAGTTAAAACAGACTTGCAGACCCATCGTTCACCTTCCAGGCCCCATATTCGTATACATTTATCACTTCCACAGGATGCCAGCAGCCTGCCATCTGGGTCCCAGGCGACACACCATACTTGTTCTTCATGTCCACTTAAAGAGGTGATTTCTTCCATCAAAACAGACATGTTTATGGCAACCTGAAAGGAAAAAACACAACAAAAAACAAAAATAAAGAAATAATGGCTATGAAATAAGTTAAATATAATATTGCTTTCAAATTTTGGGACAAGGCCAGCAATTTTGGGGGAGGGACAGGTTGATTAGATTGACCCCTAGTGCTCAACTGGTACTTATTTTATTGACCCTGAAAGAATGAAAGGCAAAGTTGACCTCAGTAGAATTTGAACCCAGAATGTAAAGACTGATGAAATACCACTAAGCATTTTGCCTGACATGCTAACAATTCTACCAGCTCACTACCTTAACCCTTTAGTGTTTAAACCGGCTGTATCCGGCCCAAATATTCTACACATCTTATGCTCAAACTGGCCAGAACCAGCATCTCACACCTACCCTGCAATGTCATTCTAAAAAAAAAAACAATTACATCTTTCCTATCTTGAAGCTACAAAATATCAGATAAATTTTTTTAAAATGTGAATAAATAAGGATTACTTTTGACAAATTAATCTGAACACTAAAGGGTTAAAGTTAAGTATAATATTGAGAACTGTGGAGGTAAATGTCATTCATTTAGGATTTAATCAACAAAGTTTCTTTCTACTATTCCAATTAATAAGGTACCAGCCCCTTTCTATCAGATATACATATATACACATTGGTCCTGACAAAAGACTGAGATAATTGGCACCTGGCTGTACTCAAGCAGACCTGTACCCCAAACTTTAAACCAGTAACTATACAAATCTGTAATTCACTTTTGATTCTTATCTAAAGCCATTTCACTGCATTTATGCTAGTTATATCTTTAGGGAAAGCAGAAATATTACAGCATCCCATTTCTACTGTACTTTGTTAAAACAAAATCTAGATGGAGGTTATGTCTGCTCCTACAATTCACATCTTAACTGTATGACTAGAGTTTCTGTCACAAAACATGATCCTTGGATATGTCTTCTTCTGTAGCTTTGTGTTGACATATTTTGTCAGTGGAACTTAGATGGAAACTGCAGAATCCCATCATTTTGTTCATTTAATGTCAGTTTTTCCATGCTAGCATAGATTGGATAGGGAGGTATTTGAGGTAGGATTTTATGGGCAGATGATCTTCCTGTCATTAACCCATACCTGTTTTTCAAACAAGGGAGTTATTTTTTTTATTCCACAAGCCTTTGAAAATGCATAATAACCACCTATAATATCACCATTCATGCACATACACGTATAATATATATATCTATATATCCACAAATCATTATCATTATTTTAACGTCCACTTTTCAATGTCTGCATGGGTTAGAAAATTTTTTCAGCAAAAGGTTTCCTGTTGCTAACACTCATTTCTTTCCAAAAACAATATTTCTCCATGATCTTGTAGAATATTGGAAATCTAATGACACTGGTGTACCATAAATATTTTAGCCATCACAACAAATTTTACTTTTAATCTGGTAGAATGTAGTTCACAGAAAAGGGTGTAAAAAATATGCAATGAAAACTCTAGCAGACAAAAATAAGGGACTAGCAACTAAATCTCCCTCAAATCACAGCCCATCATCTTAAAGAAAGATGAATTCAGCAATGTAGTTCCTGATACAAAAAAAGGTAGGATGATCATGGTTAGAATGTGTTTGATTATAAATCTCCTCAACCAACCTAAAGTTAATCAAAATAACAGCAACCATGAACTGATAATATACAAATTCTGTTACAAAATGACATAAACCTTAATGCTACAAACAAAAGTTATGAATGTATAACAGCTAAATCCTCAAAGGCTAGTGGGATGATAAACATTTATGAAACTGCTATTCTTGTTATCAAAGGTTTTTCTCTGTATAGAAGACACAAATCAATCATCATCATCATCACTTAACATCTGTGTTTCATGCTTGCATGGATTGGATGGTTTAAAAGAATCTGATGGGTCCAAGGACTGCGTCATGCTCCAATGGATTGCACTGCTTTGGTATCATTTCTACAGCTGGATGTCCTTCCTAACACCAACCACTTTCAAGAGTGAACTGGGGACATTTTACATGGTAGCGGCAGTGGTGAAGTCACCAAGTAACTTGAAAACAAGACCTCTTGACTGAGCAGGGATGCAGAATTGAGGGAGATGGCTTTGTGCCAAATGTTGAGAGATTAAGTATGATAGAGGGACAAGAACAGGTATCCTGCTCTAGAGGAGTTACATGGCTATCCTAGCTGGGAAGAGAGGAAAAAGAGTTGGTGGTAATGAGGTATCATGGTAGACTTTCAAAGTACAAGAAGGTGAGTGTAAGTAAGAATAGGGGCAGAGGATTGGAAAGAGTGTGTAGATAGGTAAGTTTGTGAGAGTGTGAAAGTAGGGTGACAGATGGTTAAAAACAAGGACAGAAGTAAATGTAGTGAATAGGGAACAAGGGTGGAAGTATGGTTAATAATGAGTATCAGTTCAGTGGGGGGAGAGGAAAGGGAAGGAAATAGGAGTGAGTTACAAAGAAAGCAGTGATAAGTGAGAGTATAAAAGAAAGGGAGTGTGGAGAGCAGCAGTATCATAAGATATGTGAGAAATAGGGAGATGATGTTATACAGCAGCGGAACATGAGTAATCTGCTCAAATAATCTTGTGATTATGTCTAATTGTTTAGATGTGTTACAAAAATTTTGAAGAAAATGTTGAATGCTAATTATTGAAAAAGGTACTGAATCGAGCTGGTATTGACTGAACAGAAGTAGAAATTTGTTGTTGCATTTGTAGACACTATATGTAGTAAGAGACTTCATAACATTGTACTTTGAAAATACTTGGTGCAGTTTTTTCTCAGACAAGTAATGGGGCTAGTATAACTGAATATTCCCATCCTCTCCATTTTGGGACTTTCAACAAAAGTTAGAAATTTCATCCCTTGCAATTGGTGATATGAAACAGTAAAGGTCAAATTTCTCTGACAGTGAAGCATAGAGCCACTCTACAGCTCGTAAGAGTAAGGAATTCATGCTCATTCTGTTGTATATTGATTAACAAGAGGTGAAGGTGAGGGTGATAGATGTACACCTAGGGATTTGTAGCAGAGGTTGTTAATGATGAGGAGGATGAAGCAACTTTTCTGGAGGCACACATTATACAAGATCTGGTTCAGGAAATGAATGGAGCTCTTACTTCAAATGAATCATGTAAGATCAAAAATATCTCAACCCTAACTGAGCTGCCAAACTGCAATTAACTCTTTTGTAGTGGTGGAAGTGAAAATGCCCAGCTGGACGTCTTTCTTCCATTAACTGATGGCACAAAAGACCAGCTCCACAATAACAACAGTAGCAGCAGCAACAACAGAAACCCCCTAAACAATATCAAAATCCACATAACCAAAAAAAAAAAAGCCTTCAAACAGTGTCCCTCCTTTACTTAATGAAATGCATACATATCACATGTGCAGACTCACCTAATCCTTCTACCACCAAGCTCTTCAGAAATAAGGTTAAGAAAGAAAAAAGAGGTAAAAAAAAATGATGATTACAACGCTGAAGGCTAGAAGGTTTGACAAGGCAACAGAGAACCTATCAGCCAGCTACATATGTACACCACAAAAATCAAACTTGCAACCACACCAACAATAAAACAGAAATGACCACCCAGAAAAACAATGGCAACAATACTAATAGGCAACTAACCAAAAAAAAAAAAAAAAAGAAATTACAGACAGCCCCATCCTACTGAGAAGAAAGTGAAAAATAATGAATATAATGAATGAAATGATATTATTAACAAAAGAAATCTATAGACTTAAGGAAAAATCCTCTGGAAATATGGAAATTTTCTGGAATAGAGAAAAAAGCCTCTCAGAGGGAGTTTTCAAGGAATTACACACCCATTGCAAAAATCATATTGCCTGCCCTTCTTTATGACCCCTCTCATTTCTTATCTATGATCAATATAGCCATGTGTATAAAAGAATGTGGTGTTGTATTTGCTTGGAAGCAATGCCACTTGCTCAACAACCTCATTTCATTAGATATAGATGTAAAGGACATCAGCAGGACCAAAATTTCTGGAACATACACTTGCATCCATTTTTGATAACTGAAATACATATATCTCTTACAAGAGGATGCTGAAAAGTTTCTGGCTTTGGATAAAAGAAAATATAGGAAGATCATTATGATTTTATTCAACATATTGTCTTCTCAGATTCACACACTTATCACAGTGGTCCTTCAGTAGTTCTTGGCCCTGTAAAAGAAATTGGAAAGTTGGGCCTCCAAACAGGCCTTTCATGATACCCTTAATGCCAGGAACCTTCCAGCACACCCTCATAGAGGGTTTGGATTTGGCAGGAGAGTGGCAGTGTTGTTTTTAGAAAGTTTTATATCTTGAAGCATGGACAAACTTCACAGATTTAGATGGTTTAAGTTGGTGTAGCTAGATGCGAACAACAGAGAAAGTGGTGCCATTAGACTTGTAGCTGTCAATGCCCAGATTGAAGCAAGGTTGCCAGATTTCTTCAGGTATCTAGAAACAATTCCCAGTAAGAAATGAGAATTGTGTTCTAGACACACACCGGGATTGTGTGGTATTAGTCAATGAGCAGAGAAAGTAAAAAAAAAAAACAAAACAAAACTTGTCAATTGGATTTCGTGATCATATCAGTGTGAAAATGGAAGCAACTGCATTAATTTAACCAGAACGTATCTAGATAGAATATGTGTTAAGTGAGCAGAGTTAATTGAGAAAGTGTACAGTTTCAACTGGTTGGCTACTCAAATCACAAATTTATATCTTGCAGTTTATCTAGCTAGGATGCACAAACAGAGACCTGGTTACTGGAAGCTGGGTTGTCAATAATCAGTGGTGGATTGTTCTGAAGAGAACAGTTAGGATAGAATTGATAGGATCTAACAAAGAAGTAGTACTAGAGAAAATAGGTTCAAAGAGACGGAGTTAGTAAATGAAGTAGAAAAGGTATATAAGAATGACCATCTTTTCTACCATGTGAAAATTGGCATCATCAGAATTAAGGCATGTACTTTAAGACAAGAGAGAATGAAAGCAATGGGGCAAAATGAAAACAATACTAAAATTCAGTCTTTGAGGGACTGAGGTTTCCAGTGGTATTTTACTCAACTGTGTAGGACAAGTAATGACAGTGATGAATTGGAGATGGAAAGGACTTTTAGTGTCTACATCAATGGTCTGCTTGGCAGAAGATATAAAATGTTCTGAAAAACCAATAACAGTATCTGAGACACAGTTAGTAAGTGGTTGTGAACAAGGCAAATTAAACCCAGAGACCTGTAACCAGCGAGGCTCTCAGGCAACTGCCCAGTGTGCCCGTGTCTTTAGACAGTACTAATCACATCTCATAGTGCTGTAGGTGTTACATGTCACATGTTTGACACCGAACTTCATATATACACACGAAACTTGTTTGCTAAGGCCTTGGCAGATGTCTGCTGCAACTGGCATTGGTCAGACTAAATGTCCATCTATCAGAACTATTTTGAATAACATGCTCTGTCAATTATGAGCATTCCCTTTCCTCTTTTCTGTGTGTACTGAATCTCAAGCCACTGTGGAAACTGAAGGTTTTGTGGGACATCCCATATAAACTGGAATGTAGGTGAGCAAGCAGTGTTAGCATATATGGATATCGCTGTAATGGAGTCAGACATTATGGGTATTAAGATGTTGGCATTGTTCTAGAGAAATACAAAACAAGAGCAAAAATTAACTGAGATAAGTCAGTGGGCTTGCAGCTTGGACACTTGGAGAGGTAAGTCAATGCTGCTAGCCAGTGTTGTGAGGAGCTATATTGATGGATCAATTAAGTTGTTTGGGATGTGGTTTTGTTCAGACCATCAGGTGGATAAGAAGTAGAATGATTACAAACAGGGATAGTTTTTGGTTAAGAGAAAGCTATTCCTAAAAAGGTGGGTAAAAGTGGTGAATATCTCCTCTGTTATATATTTCTGGTTGACCATTATAACTTGCCCTAGTCTTTATCTAAACAGGATGTCTGCTCTTTTGTTTCTTGTACAAGAGGCACAGACCGTCCATTTATTGCCAACACTTCTGCATGGAGCGACTGATATACCATAGCTGATAATGTACTGAAAGTGTAACATCTGCAGAAATTCAAAGACAGTAAGCAACTGTAGTTACCTTTTGTCAAGTACATTCTTCCTCAGTTCATCTTGTTGATGGAACTGCAATTCTGGATCAAGTCAAAAACAAGACTGGGTGCCTGGCATCTGGATTGTCAGCTCTCAACCAGTCAGGCAATGTGGTCGGTGGAATCTTCACATAGAAGACTAGTGGTGAGAAAGATTATCAACATGTTTAGAGAAACTCTGGGCACTGATGAAAATCAACCATCTGGTTTGGTCTGGAAGTCTTTCAGCCCAGGGATTATAAATAACTTCCAGAAACCTCAATCTCTGGAGGTATAGAAGTGAGATGTGAGTAGAGTAACAAAACCATTCTGCATGTATTCATTGTTGAGTGGTAATAGAGTTTTGTCAAACAGCTGATGTCATGCTTAGAACAGACATAACTATCAGCCAAGTCTATCCTGAAGATCACTCCACCATCTTTTAACCTGGAAGATGATACCCCTTCCCTACAATTTAGTGCCATGTTTGAAATCATCATTTGGCAAGGTGATGGAAAAATGCCTTCAGCATTTGTTCTGGCTCTTTATATTCTGAGTTCAACCTTTAAGGGTTGATAAAATAAAGTATCAATCAAGTGCTGGGGCTGATAATATTGAGTATAATCCTTGTCTCAACAGTGCTAACTTCTATGACATGTAACATCAGTGGCGGACTGGCCAGGTTGCCAGCATGCCCAATGGCAAGTGGGTCCATGCGCCATTAGAACCCATATACGGGGGCCCATCCCCTCAAGTTTGAGAATTTTTTATTCACTTCTGGAAGAATGCATTATTTTAGCCTGCATGTTTGTAGACAGTTGAAAAAATACTTTTAACAAAAAAAAAAAAAAAAAAATTAAATGATAGCATTGAAGTTGCAGGTGGGCCCCGTAGTCTCCTGGCGACCAATATTTTTAGACCCAGTCCGCCACTGTGTAACATCAACTGCACTATGAGATGTGACCAGGGTGCCTCACTGGTTACAGGTCTAGGGGCCCCAATTTTGATCTATGTTTTGACTTGCTACAAATATATAAATACTATAGGTTCCAGTGCATTGAATGTCCAGGGTCCTATTGTTATTAAGACGGCCTCGCATGTGACTACTGAGATTCCTATAGTAACACGAGTGAGATGAGAGTGCTGTGACCTTCTACTGCACATATGTGTGACGTGATTACTACTTCTCCACATGTGATGTAATAACTTACTTCTATGGAGATGCAAGTGCTGTGGCCCTTACAGCACCACGTGTAATGCAATATTCTGAACTGTATTTATACATCCTTGAGTTATCTCCCTTAAAATACCACCCCGATGCCCTTGGTAATTCAATGAAATTCTTTTTTATCGATGTTAAAAAATAATTTCACGAAATAAAAAATATTATTAAATACAAGTGAATTGGCTACACAAAAAAATATTTCGAGGACACTGTGTATGACGAAGACTCTTATTAATAAATTTCATGTTTCGACGCATTAAATTTAGCGGTTAACGTTCGCTCATTGATTAAACGGCAAGCACCACCACCACTTTGAGGAATGTCTCTGTGAAACTAAGGAAACATAGTATTCGTAATATGTATTAGCTTTAGGTTTTAAAAATTGCCCGAACATCTTATTACAGAGAAGGGCAATAAAAAGGAGTGGGAAGAAGGAAACTTAAGAATCGATGTTTATCAATTAATATTCAAAGATATCGAACTTGGAAGAAAGAAAAAGAAAACCCATTCATGTTTACTTGTTTCACGTTGTTACGGATTCATAACTACATAAACAAAAGTAGTTTATTTAACGAAGAGGGAAAATATTTAAAGGAAAAGACATACTTGTTCGAAGAAATTGTAAAATTCGTCCTGAAGCTACGTTAAAAAATACTTCGTCATTTATGGTGAAACAGTCCGAAGTCAAAATGTTCACGCTTGTTATTATATAATTTCACAGCGCATATGTATAAAAAGAATACTGATTGATATATCAAATACACAACCAGATACTTTTTTTATAGTCTAAAGTTATTTCGATATTTTCCTTTCAGTTCGCTACTTGTATTAATCACGATCAGAAAAATCGATTTAAATATGGGATTACTTTTTTAAAGTTGCGGAGTGATACAATACCGAAGTACACAACTTCCGCTAGTAGACTATACTACCCTAACTACATAACTACTCTCTCGTAGCAAACAATTCACTTGGAATTCTGTCCATTTTTCTTGCCATTGTCTTGGTTGATAAAAGAAATCACTCATTTAATCTGCATTGGTATTAATTCGTTATTTTTATTGATTGCTGTTTAGAACTATGCATAATTATTCCTAAGAGCCTCTCAATTGATATATACGAAGAGGTATCAAGAAGTTCCGGAACCAGGTTTGTAGCGCGCCAACAGATGACAGCATACGGTTGCGTGCTCAGTGAGAGCTAGCAGTGACCTTCATGGGGTAGTGTGCCAAGTGACATTGCTGTGTTTACTTCACAAGTTGTGGAATTTGTGCTTTTGTGTTCACGTTTATGCTGTAGTTTGCAATTTTGTCATGAACAAGAAGTTGGAACAAAGAGGCAACATGGAATTTTGCGTTAAGCTTGCGAAGTCTGTAACAGAGACATCGAGCAAGTTTACAGCAACGAGGTAATGGGTCGTACGCAATGTCTCGGGTGGCACAGGCGCTTCAAAAGTGGAAAAACATCCATGGAAGACGATGAGCGATCTAGAAAACCTGCCACGAGCATCATTCCCATAATGTGGAGAGAATTCATCAGCTTGTGCATAAGGATCGTCGGAGAACAATCAAAGACATCGCTGATGTTGTTAGTTTGTCATATGGGTGCTTGCAGGCAATCCTAACGTCTGAATTGAATGTGTAGCACGTCTCTACTAAATATGTCTCCCACTTGCTGACCATTGAGTGAAAAGAACATTGCTTTGAAGCCTAAGATCTCTGTCAGTGTGCTGCTGATGACTCACCCGTCATGTTGAGGATCATTACCGGTGATGAGAATTGGGTCTATGACCACAACCCTAAGATGAAGTAGCAATCATCACAATGGAAGAGCCCTTTATTTCCATAACTCAAGAAGGCATGACAGACCCACAGCTCAATCAAGAGCATGCTCATCATTTTTTTTCAACATTTGCAGTATTGTGCATTGAAAATTCATTCCCCAGGGCCAGACTGTCAATTGAGAGTTCTATTGTGCCATTTTGAAGTGTTTAAAGGAGGGCATTTGGTGAAAGCGACTGGATCTGTGGAGCATGAAGAATTGAATTCTTCATGACAATGCACCCTGTCACCAAACTCTCCTCACTTGTGAGTTTCTTGCCAAAACCAGCATGGTATTGCTTCTTCACCTGCCCTATTTGCCAGATTTAGCATCTGCAGACTTCTGTCTCTTCCCCAAGAAAAGGATGCAGCTCAAAGGTTACTGTTTTAACACCATTGTTGAGATCCAAGTTGAATTGCAGAAGGTCCTCCACTTGCTTATGGAATACAACTTCCAGGCCGGATTCCAAAAGTGGCAGGAACACCGAGACTAGTGTATTGTTGCACAAGGTGACTATTTTGAAGGAGATGATGTTAAAACTTTTTGATACCCCCTTGTAATGACCTTTTGGACATTATACCCCACCTGAAATTCCTTAAGTCCTCTAATGCTTTCCAACGTAAACTTAGATCAGACATCTGTAGACTTAGATCTTCTGATAGGACCCTTCTGTTCTCTGATAAGACTAAAAATCTATATAGAGTAAGTAATGACACATATGCACAGCTACTTAACAGCATTACACAAACATACAGGAGGGTTGCCCCTCAAACTTATGATAGCATTAACTATGACACCAAGGGTATTGTAGTTTAACTAGGTATAGAGGATAGGGTAGAAACATTGTGAAGAAAGAAGCTGATAGTGGAAGGGGTAGAGCTAGGTTTACCCAATTTCATATAGTGGACTTCTACCCATCTATACCAAGGGAACTCCTTTTCAAGGTACTGGACTTCGTTAGGACCTACACTGAAGTTGGTGATGAGGACACATGCATTATCATGCACACCAGAAGAACCTTACTTTTCAGTAACAGGATGGCTTGGGTCAAACAAATTGACCCAGAAGACTCCTTCAATGTGGCAATGGGTGCTTTCAACAGCACTGATGTGTGTGACCTTGGTTTTTTTTTTTTGTCCTATATGCACTAAAAAAAAGTTCCCTTCCACTAGCTTTGGCCTCCACAGGGATGACATGCTGGCAATATCAAGAGGGTTAAATGGCTACATACTAGATAAGCTTAGAAAGGACCTCACTGGCACTGAAGGTCACAATAAAAACCAACCTGAAAATGATGGATTTCCTTGATGTGACTCTGGACTTGGAGTCCAGTGCCTATAGATCCTTTAGGAAGCCAAATGAGAAGCTACTACATATTAAAATAGGTTCCTGTCATCCAGCCCTAATTTTCAAGAATCTGGTAAAGGGCATCAGCAGAAGAATCTCCAACCTGTCTTCAAGCAAAGAGATTTTTGATGCTGCTGCCCCATACTACAATGAGGCTCTTGCTGCCAGTGGTTTCAAGGATAGAATTAGTTACACACCAGACCCTAACCCTTCCAAGAAAAAGCACCACCAGAAAGTGTTGTGGTTTACACTGCCCTTCTCTTTAAGTGTTAAAACCTGAGTAGGTAAGATTATTCCTTAGCTAAGTAGGCAAGCATTTCCACCATAGAAACAGGTTCAGCAAAATATTTAATAGGCACACCTTGCGAGTTTCCTTTAGCTGTGCACCCAATGTAAAAAAGATTTTAATAGATAGGCTCACATCTGAGACAGAGGCAAGATGCTCATGTAGGGGTGACACATGTCCTCTGAATGGACACTGTAACATGGAGACTGTCATATACAAGGCACATGAAATAGCAATAGGACTTAACGAGCAACCAAACATGTGAAAATATGTGGGAGTAAACTGAAAGCCCCTTCAGAACCTGCTATAACAACCACAAGTCCTCTTTCAACATCCTGGAGAGATGTAAAACCACAAACCTAGCCATGCACATATGGTCATCGAAGAAAAATGCCATCAGGTACGGCATAAAGAAGATTCTAGAGAAATGTAAAGCATACTTCAATAGCAGCAGGAAATACAGATTATACCTGGCTGAGAAAAGAATGATTTTAAAGAACACCCAGCCATTTAGCTGAATAGCAGAAGTGAAATTTTTTTATCTTTGACCACATATAAGGAAGTACATCCTATCATACTTGCATGCCCCATCCTGGCTATAATCATCAATCCTACAACTTTGGCTCTCTACGAATACCAGGGAGTGCACTCACAAACAAACACATTTGTCCCAGCACAACTGCACCCACTCAATGAACTCTTTTCCACCACTCCCAATATAAGCCACTACCCCCATATTGTACCCCTGCACACACCGCATGCATACATAAGTGCTCCACGAATTTAACCAAAAACATAA
Source organism: Octopus maya (assembly GCA_027122535.1). Lineage (NCBI taxonomy): Eukaryota > Metazoa > Mollusca > Cephalopoda > Octopoda > Octopodidae > Octopus > Octopus maya. Next base: position 73,292,947 of record JAOPJW010005814.1, read on the forward strand.
AAGAAAGGAAACACACTAACAAACACAGATTTGTATGCTCCCCACCTTGCAAAAGATTGATATATATAATACCACTACACACATTCCATTTCCACAAGAACACCAACCTTAAAGACACATACATTTCCCACAAACTCTTTTCCAGAAAACCCTTGCAACAAAACCACCCCAAGAGATGATGATTTGATAGCAAGGGTCATAACTCTTAACTTAATCCCCTGCTCTATTTGTTCCATCATCTTTTTCACAGCAATCACACACCGGATGTTTCTATTCACTTTCAACAATAGTGAGCAGTTGCCATGTTTCATTCCATAACGGCTACATCTGAAGAGTGCAGGCTTACATAACTGAACTATTATCTAACACTCCATTGAACCCCTAGTCTGAAACTAATTGGTAATATCAGTTGTAATGGATATATAATGC
>JAOPJW010005814.1:73458603-73471502 GCA_027122535.1 Octopus maya
GGAGGGTTAATACATATAAGAAACAGTTAACAATAGGTACAGTGTGTTTGTCTTATATGTTTCTTATATATATTAACCCTCTCAACCACTTAGACCCCTGAAGAAGCCTAGAGGCACATTCATCATCCAAACTTTATCTGCCCACCCCTGCAGAACACTGAGGAGATGGAGATGGCATGGAGAATTTTGTTGTCACTTGGAAGAAACAACCGTAAGGAACTAAAACCTACTGACAATCTGATCTTTTACTCTTTTGCTCTTTTCTGTAATATTAGTAGATGTGTAACATAGTTATTATATGTGTATGTATTCTTCTAATACTTTCTAATACTTTTGAATAAATAGACATAGTAGAATGTCTACTGGCTGATGTATGTCGTTTTTGCATTCTCTCCATTTTCTTATTTGCTGTATAAATTAAAGGTAAACCACTTTTTACCCCGCCCATATATAACACAGTCTCTCATTTCATTGTAATCCAAAAGTATATTTTTGTTTTGCGGGCATTTTCCTTTGAATTCTTCAGTCGGATATAGCTGTTGTGGAAGAATTATCAAAAAGGATAAAAACAAAAGCAAAAAGAAACAATAACAATGAAAACAACATTTAAAGGATTTTAAAGCAAAATTACTTAAATGTGAACTCTGAAAATAAGTTTGGTCTTTGCTGACACTTCAAAACTGACAGCAACTTGATATATTTTAAAGTGACTGATTAAAAGACTGAAAGCTGTAATAGTTGTCAGTCAGGAATAACATAAAATGCTAATGAGAATGTTGAAGAGAAACTAAAATTGTTGGAGGATTAATGAGAAAAATAAATAATCTATTTAATGACTTTACATGAAGAAAAAGTGTATTAACTTAATTATTTCCTTCTATTAGGATGGTTCATCCATTCCTCTTTATATTACCTAACTTATAAATGAATTGCTTTACTATAATTGCAAGCAGACAATATTTCATCAATTTTAGAAGCTACTATATGACCTCTTTAAAGTTAACTTGCATGAAAGCTGTATGAGATTTCAATGCTTAGAATCTGATGTAGCTGCTTGTAAAATTTTTGCAAGATAGTTTAGACAAAAGAAAAAAAGATCTGTAAATTCTTTAGACACACAGCTGTTTTCCACAAATAAGTAAAAGTGATAAAGAGAATTTAATAATACTGAGAATAAAAATCTAAGCAGCTATAACCGGCTCTTCTGTGTGAAAAGGTTGTTTATTAAAGAGATGCCAAAAAAAAAAAAAGAACTTTGACAAGAGTTATTGAGTGAAATAAAAGTGTTTCTATTGTGCATAATGAATAAACTTAGTACTTTTTGAAATAAATTTCAGTAACAAGACTCTATAGCAGTAAAAGTAGTAGAAATAATAATGGTTGCAAATTTTGGTACAAGGGTAGTGGTTTTGTGGACGGGACTAAGTCAGTTACATTGACCCCAGTTTTCAACTGGTACTTATTTTATCGACCCCAAAAGAATTAAAAGCAAAGTTGACCTTGATGGAATTTGAACTCAAAATGTAAAGATAGATGAAATGCTGCTAAGCATTTTGCCTGATGAGGTAACAATTCTGCCGGCTCACTGCCTTAACAACAAAACAACAACAACAATAGTTTCAAATTTTGGTACAAGACCAGCAATTTCAGGGCAAGGAATAAATTGATTACATCGACCCTATTGCTCAAATGGCACTTATTTTATTGGAACCCTTCCCCCCCACCAAAAAAAAAAAATGGATGTAAACGATAAAATGGATGTCAACGATAAAACGGTAACAACAATAAAATTATAAATGATGAAATTTCTCAATGGGTGGAAGTACCACCCAGAGGTACATAAGGAACCCCAAAGATCCTTGCTCACTAGATGCACCATGATAAGTACTTCTCTCTCCTCTGTAAATTCCAGCCTACAAGCATATGCTAAGAGTACGGCCATTTATTCAGGTCATTCTTACTACAATAACTCTCCTTTTAACAAATTTACCAGAAAATAGCTCCCACCTCTTCATTCTCACTTTTCTTTCCAAATGAAACCTGAAAAAGTTGATGTGGGCATGATCGAAAAGAAAAATGCCTATCTTCAGCCCTTTCAGTCATATTCATCATACAATGTCTCTTGCCATAGTCACCAGACAGAGGAAAATTGCCTGCTCTTTCTGGCCAAAGGAAGGCAGTAGAGTGATCTTCATGCTGGAGTCAGCTGATAGCTAGATCCATCCCATACACAACAACTGGTACCCAACATAACACTGCAAGTCAGCAATGCATGAGCATTGTATGAGTGTATTCAGAATAGTTTTGTCATACTATGAGAATTTTGGACAGGTGAGGCTGAAGGTACTACCATATCTGTTGAGTTTATCTTGAACCAGCAATGCCCTACCAGTGATACTGCCAGCTCAAAGATTTCTGAAACTTAGTTATCTATGAGCCTTAACCTGAAAGACTTTCAGAAAACAAAAACAAAAATCAGCCTGGTAATTTCCATTGATGCCCAAAGCTTCCTTGAGAATGTTGTGGCTCTTACCACTAGTCCTCTGTTGAATGCCAAAGACCACAGTACTCAGCTAGCAAGATCAAGTGTTCACAGCTAGAGGGCTGTGAACACCTGTGGTACTCAAGATGCCAGATGCCCTACTCTGGTCTACATTTGATCCAGGGATGCAGCTCAGTCAAAGAGACAAGCTACAGAAGAGCTCATCTAACAAATGGTCACACCTTTTCTCCATCAAGGAAATACCAGAGATGTTGCAGCCTCAGTGCACACCTTCACATCAATAGCCACAGCATTCTCAGTTCTCCACTCAGTGGATGTTGTCAGCAAATGATCTGTCTGACCAACAGAACACTTCTCTACTACAGAAAGCAGAAAAGTAGGCACTCCAATCTGGTCAGCTGTAAAGTGGGACAGGCTACAACAATCAGGTGATAATGGATGATGGATGCAATGTAAGCATTCACAAACAACTCCACCTGGCATTCAGGAATAGTTTCCTCTCAGCCCATTTCTGAGTGGGACTAGCCACCCAACTCATCACCTCTTCCCAGTTCTTGTTCACCTGGAGGTGTGGAACAAATTAACCCCCAAGCAATTTAACTGGTCCATTTGTCCAGTACTCAACGATGCTGTTGCACAGCATGCACTTGCCTCTCCAGGCATTTACCAATTTTTCATAGTTAATTTTTGCTCCTGTCACTGCTAGTTCCTCAGAGTAATGCCAATCACCTTGGTGTGTTTTGTATCTGATACTATTACAGTGACTATTATGCATATGCAAACATGGATTTTGTACATCCTAGTTTTTGTGGGATGCCCTTCAAAACCCTCAACTTCTGCAGTTGTAGTTTTAGAGTCAGTATGTACAGAAGTGGAGAGAGGGAAAATTCTTGATGGTCAAACATGCTACTAAATGGTTCCAACAAGTGGCCATTTACTTTGACCACTGAACAAATATCACTGTACATTGCAGAGATCCAGTTTCTGGAGATGGGCCTGAAATCATCTGCTTTGAGGACAGCTGCCAAGTATAGATGGCTGTTATTGGTTTGTTACAGAGCCCCACATTTCCAGCTGAGAGCCATGATAGGCCATCAGGGTAGGTGGTAAAGTCTACCTTCCCATCTCCAGTCCATTACCTCCCCCATACAGTTAGAAAAGTGCCACTGGAAAGCCATAGGTATCGGCTTCAAACTGAATAGTATGTGCCCCTCCTGATCTATCAAGGGTCAAATTGTAGCTTTGTTACCATGTTGCATCTCTGCCACTCATTGAATGGATTTTGTTTCTTCATACCTTAGAACATGCACCCTAGCTCTGACAACTCAACCTTTGTACTTAGCATTGAAGAGTCAGTGAAAAACACATCTTCCTACAAGCATATCAGTAACAATGTCTTTTCTAAGCACCTCTTATAGGTTACTAATTCACCCAATGCTCTAGAATCCTTTATCACTATTTCCTTACCAAACCTTATTGATTCTAATCTAAAAGTCCTCTTCAAGGTTAACCATCACCGGTTGCTGATGATTGCCTCCATAAACTCCCTCTTAACTAGTTCTCTAATCTGGACTCTGTAAACATGCTCTGGAAAAGATGTGTTCAGTTACCCGTAACTGGGTCCCTCCCTATCCAGCCTATCTTACTAACTTGTACAAATCATGAATTTGTGATCTGTATAGCCAATAACTTTGTATTGTAGATAACCAACCTATGCTACCTCTATCTACTGGCCTACAATCTGGATGATGCAATGCTGTTGCCCATTTCCATATTGATACATTTGGGAAACCCTGTCAGCCAGCTGAAAATGACTGAGCAGGTTTGCAAGGCTTTTGCATGACTCTTTCCTGTCAGCTAGTCTCACACAATCCAGATGTGCATCCAAGATGGCATTCCAATCACCCACTAACACTAAAGAGCAGGACATCTATAGGAAAACTTCCAAACACCTGAGGAAATCTGACTGCTCCACCTCAGTTGGGACATGCATAGCAACTAGTCTAAAGACACCACCTTCAGTACTGGTCCAACTTACTGTCTAGGTTCAGGAAGATCAACCATATCTTGAGGCTTAAGGCCTTTCTGGAACAGCACCACCATCCCACCCACCATTCCAGATAAAATAAAAGATGCAAAGATCTCAAAGTCACCAAAAAGGGTGCCAAGGGTCATGTATCAGAAATTTTGGTCTTACTGATAGTTATCACATCCAAACCTAGCAGTATGAGGTCATTTAGCTGACAACCTTGTTTCCAGAGTGACCCTAGGATACATACATTTATGCTACTCAGGTTATTTACCCATTTGGTGGTCCTGGAGAGATGGTTGCTCAGTTTCCGTGTTAGTTTGGGTTTCCTTTAGGAAGTCCTTTAAAGGTCTACTGCTGGCCCTTACATTTAGACTTCCTGTGTCATTGGGGAATTCCTATCCTCAATATTTTACATATCTTCAAGACCAGTCATATTATTTCAAGTTATGTTGTACTTTGAAAGTGCTGGACCTGAAGACTTCAACCACTGTTTCTATTTTCTCCTTTTTGAACATCAGTTTATTGTTTGTACTTCTTATTAGTATAAAGTTTGAGTAGGTGTGTTTTACTAATGTTGTTGTTGTGTTTGTGTGCCTGCTTGATGGTGCTGTTCCTCTGTGTGTTTTCTGTTTCTTGAGTTGGAGTTGTGGTTGTTGTTGTTAGTGACGGTGGTGGAGTTGCTTATGTGTATTTATGTGCTAGGTGCGGGTATAGTTTCAGTGTACTGTTGTGGTTATGTAATGTATTTTTATTATTTTATTTTTTGGTTTTTGGCATTACTAGGTTTCACCAGCTCCTTGTAAGATGATATTTCCTTGTCAGAAAGATTTGATGCAGATTGGGGTAGAGGGGGAGGTATGTTTGTGTGTGTGTTTGAAAGAGGGTGGGAAGGTGGGAGAGTAATAGAGAGGGTGTTAGGGTCATATTTTCCTGGTGGTGGATCCTGATTTTGTTGTGCTGTAGCTGTTGCTATTGTTCTTGGAATTGTTACTGTTCTTGGTGTTGTTGCTGCTATTCTCATTCCCATTACTGCTATTGCTGTTGTTGGGACTGTGGAATCACGTGTCTTTTGTTAAGGGCAGAAAACTACGAAGTGGGTTTCTACACCACATAAATGATATTTTGACTTTCTGTCCACAGCTGCAACTTGCAGCTCCACTCCATTGGGCAGGTGGATTAGGTCTGGGATCTTTTCCACCTCTCGTTTGATCCGGAGGAAGATTTCTGTTGTGGTTCCAGACCAAAACACCCTTTCTGTTCATTTCACTTTGAGAGAGACAAACCAGCAACCACGAGATGTCAAACCCAAGTGGAACTCTTTCTATCCTAACATGACAGAGCCCTCTCCTTGAATTGATTGGGTAGAAGGGGAAATCCCTGTCATGTATGGAAGCTATGGAGTGTTTCAATGTGAGTGCTTCACTCTTGAAGAGGGCATGGTTCTAAACTCTCTTACTTGTGACACATGATCTATGTCTGTCTATTTGTCTTTAAGGGCTCTTTCCACCTGGGCTTGTCTTACTGATTCAGAGTTAAGTTTTTAGCCAACACACGACAGTAGGAGACTGTTTGTTAGGCAACTGCCTGTAAGTTGTCAGCTGGAATGGTAACTTGTGCCTTTCTTCCATTCAACTTCACAAGTTGTTTCATTTCTGACAGATGTCATTCTTTACCACTCAGTGAAAGTGCAAAAACCTGCTTTGATTTTGCTGTTATTTCAGCCAAAGATTGTCTGCTCTTGGATTTGCTTTGATCTCTTTTTGTTGTTTTCACTTTCCATATTGTTATTGCTATTGTCATTGATGTTGTTGTTGTTGTTTTGTTATTGCTACTATTGCAGCTATAGTGGTTACTGTTGTTGTTGCTGCTACTGTTGCTGCTGCTGCTGCTGCTGCTGCTGCTGCTGCTGCTGTCATTGCTGCTTCACCTGCCACCACTGCTACTGTTGTTGTTACTGCTACACTTGTCATTTACTATTGTAGCATTTGGACTTTGAATTGTGTTGGAAGGGTTTTCTCCTGCCCTTCCAAGAACAGAATGCTGTCTTCACCAGCATTGATGGTGTTTATTTTATTCTTGTTAATGTTGTTGTTGCTATGGCTGCTATTGTTGCTGTTGTTGTTGAGCCTCTGCTCTCAAATGAAGCAGGTAGTAGTGTGAGGCCTTCCTACTACCTCCTCATTTAAACAGTTTGTGGACATTAGCACCACCATAATTTCAAACAAAAAATAGAAGAAATTGAACTATAACAATAGTTCTATCCTTTAGGGTACAGTATAACAGTCCTCTCTCTCATAGAGTGAAGCAGGAAGATTTAATTAACTACCAAACAAAAGTTTTCAAAAGTGAATAACTTTTCCAAACAAAATTTAGTAAATATCTGGAGCAAAGTAAACATGTCTGAACAAAGTGGTGATGATACCAATAATAATAATGATGGTGAAAATAATAATAATGATTTCAATGTACAAGTGTTTGAAGGAGAGGATTTAAAGAAAAAAAAGTGAGAAAAAAAAATGTGAGAAAAAGAGAAAACAACTTCACAAATAAAGGAACAAAGGAAACTGCATCTATTTGCGATGGATTCATGAATGTAATTTGAGCCCAAGTATGGATTTTGCAATGAAGTCACATTGGGGACACTGATGACTTTGATTTTGCCTGGGATTGGGCAAATGTGTCTGTTGATTACAGGATAAAATTCATTTATTGTTCTGTTTCTTCAACTCAAATTGTTTTGATGCATCATGACACATTTTATGCCATGCAGGTTAATCTAGGCAATAACATTCTGAAGAAATCAAAGAAGGCTGCAGAGACTTTACTGATTACTTCAACTCATCCTTATACCTAAGGTCAGGTCTTCCTTTACCATGGTATCCCTCTACTTGTTGGCCATACAAAAGAATTTTTGGAATGCAGTCATTTTTCCTTTTAACATGTCCTACCCATCTGCACTAAATTCTCAGAAGCATGCTTTTGATAATGTAGATATCACACTTTCCTAAGATTTTGACATGTGATATCTTGCCATTTTATGTTGCGGATAGGATATTGTGTAGATAGCACATGTGAAAGCTTTCAAGTTTTTTGTATATGCCTGTAGTAGGAAATCTATGCTTCTGCCCCATACAAAAGTGTGCTCAAAATACAAAATTTGTATACACTTATTTTAGTTTTCAGAATGACATCATGTTCATCCCACAAACGATGGGAATGTTTTCCAAAAGCACTAGTAGCCTTAGATATTCTGACATTATGTGAATCACTGAGTGAAATACACCTGACCTTAGACATATTGGATGCAGAAGTACACATGTCAGGCTTTGTTCTACTCAGAACTGACTACAGAATATGGAAACGAAGAGAAATAGCAATCTTTATCCAAGAAGTCAGCATACCTGCTGCTGTATGTGGCTGAGAAACTGTGGAAATATCAGTTAGTAAGGTATGAGCGTTGGACATACTGCCTGACCAGGTTGGGATTCAGGCTGAATTCAGCACTGAAGATTATGGCAACGATTCTCAAAACCATCCTGGGAAAGGCTGACAAAGTGAAAAGCGCCACCACTTCTTATATTGACAACATCCTGGTGGATGAGAGCATAGTGTTGGCAAAGGAGTCATAAGTCACTTGAAGAGTTTTGGGCTAACTGCCAAACTGCCAGAGGTAATGGAAGGAGGAGCTGCACTGGGACTCAAGCTACAGAGAGATAAGGCCAGTGCATTGGTGTTTTGGAGAGGGAATGAGATCCCAGAGCTGGGCTCCAAGATGAGTAAGTGAGAACTGTTTCCTGTATGTAGGAAGCTGCTGAGACACTACCCGATTGCAGGATGGCCCCGGATGGCATGCAGCTTCATCAAGAAGCGAGCTGAAGGAGTGAGGTGGAGTGATAACATGGGCGAGAAGACAACCTCCATGATGCAAGAAGTCTTGGAGAGAGGGACTGCGAAGGACCCAGTAAGAGGAAACTGGTGTGATGCCAGTAGCATAGCAATGGGAATTGTCCTGGAAATTGGAGGTGTTGTGGTGGAGGATGTGGCCTGGCTCTGGAAGAAGGATGAGTGCAACCACATTAATGTGGTGGAGCCGGATGCCATGTTGAAGGGGCTGAACCTGGCCCTGAGGTGGGGGCTGCGTACCATCGAGATCCGGAATGATTCAGCCACTGTACTTAGATGGGTGGGATCAATGGTCACTGGCAAATGGAAGGTGCAAACCAAAGAGGGCGCAAAGATGCTGATTAAACTCCATTTAGGAATTCTGGGCAAGCTAGCTGCTGAGGCTGAGTGTGGTTTTTGTGCCCTCTGAGAGGAAAAGAGTGGACGTCCTGACCAGAGTAAAGAAAGCCTGGTTGCAGGTGCCAGAAGATCTGGAACAAGGAGTAGCTGCAGTGTGTCAAATGAGTGACTCGGAGCTGAGAAGATTGCATACCATGCATCACATGGGGGTGGATAGGACCCTGTTCGTAGCCATGAATGTTGACGCTGACATAACCAGATTGAGTGTGCAAAGAGTAGTTGGGAGCTGTGACAGGTGCCAGTCTATTGACCCCACTCTGGGTGTGCATGAGGCAGGAAGCATTCCAGTGGAACACAACTGGAAATGACTGGCAGTGAGCGTGACATGCTACCAGCAGTTGGCCATATGGAGGGAGATGGCCATATGGGGCAGTTGGCCATATGGAGGGAGATGAAGACGGGGACCACGGAGGAAATCACAAGAATACTAAATGAGATATTCCTAGAATGAGGCCCCATGTAGGAGCTACTTGTGGGCAATGGCACTGCATTTTACTTGGAGGTGCTGGGGGAAATGATCAGCAAGTGGTATGTAAGCTGTTTCTTCAGGGCTGCATACTGGCCAAGTGGCAATGGAGTTGTGGAGACGCATCATCGCACCATCAAGACCATAGCAGACAGGGGACACATCTCACCCGTTCGAGGCTGTTTTTTGGCCAGATTGAGACAGGCTGAGGAGCCAGTGCCAAACAAGGCAATATTCAAGTATGAGTGGAGACATCCCTGCACAGCATCGCCGCAACCTGCAGAAGAGAAAGAGTATGCCTTTGTACAGTTTGGGGAAGAAGTCTGGGTTAACTCTCCAAATGCATGGTGCACATCACAATGGAGAAAGGGGACAATAACCTTTGTAAATTTGAGGAACAATGTGTCCACAAATGACATGCCACATCATGTTTCGGATGTGCACAGAATCACCACTGTGATGGAGGATGGAGCCAACAGTAATGGACGAGGATAAAGCTGGCAGCAACATGCTAGGAACTGAGACCAGTCCTGAAGTCCCACGGTGGTCGCAGAGGGGGCGGTGCCATCCTCACTGGTTGGCTGATTATGAGATAAGCTAAGGCATGTGGTCAGGGTTGAGGAGAGGGTGTGGGCAGGTTGGTTGAATGATCTTCAGATTAGGGGGTGTGTGGTGTTATGGGCCAGGCTGTATTGTAGGGAAGGACCAGAAATGAGGGAGTATGCATGTCTTGTCGGAAGTGGGGCCTGTGGGTCCCACCAGAAGGGCTGTAGTGGGCATGCAGGGTCAACGAGGCACAAGCAGCTAGTTGGTGGTGGACAGTGCATGAGAGCAGATGAGTTAGACGGTACGGTGGCAGATGGAGCACGTGGATGTTGTGAATGAACCTTCCAGATCGAGAAAGAACACGTGGACTTGGTGAGCGATACTTTCCATACCGACAGGTAAGTCTACAGCAATTCTCTCTTTGCTTCCGTCTTTTTCCTCCTTCACATCACATTAAACAGATTGGTTAATGACAAATATTAAAGAGCAGAACTAAAACACAGTATTTAGCTTTATCCTTCTTTCTTCTGATAAAATATTCTGTCAAGATTAACTTAAAGTTTTCTGTAATTTATAAAATCCTTTTCTTAACAAGTAAGTAAAGCTTTGTCTTAACACACTTTACAAGTTTCATGAACATTTTTTGTAAGTTTATGTATCAACAACCTAAACAATAACAAGACCAGCAACACTGCTAACAACGACGTCAATATCAATAACATACAAAGTTTTGTAGCAAATACAGAAAATATATGAATCTGAGTTGCTGATGGCAGTAATATTTGACAAATAATAGACTTGAAAGGGTAAATAGGGTTTGCAAGAATTACAAAAAAAATTAAAAAATAAATGTTCTTGCCTGTAAACTGCTAGTGATATCATCCAGTAGATTGCTCCCCTGAGACCCCTCTGAAGAATTTAGTCTTAAAGCTGATGGAGAGTGTGTTGTTGATGTAAAACTCATATCACTTTCATACTGTGAAATGAACCATGAAATGAGAAAGAATAAACATTAAATGTTAAAATTAGTTAAAAGTCATCTTGTTGAACAAACTGAAGCTTCAGACTTTCTTATAATAAAGTTTATAAAGTTACAAGAGCAATGGAAACATTAATAGACATATTTACACAGAGTTAAGTTTTATAATGATTCATTTGTACATCTTCAAGTATGTGTACATGTGTATGTGTGGTGAGTGTGTGAAACATATATGGTATTATTTGTCTTAGTCAGAAAAAGATGCTTAAACTTTTGTTTTAAATGTAGTAACATATGTATAGTGATAACAATGAGGAGATGGAAAACAGTTTAAACATCAGGGAAAATATATAAAGCCAGTTTTTACATTAGTCTATAATAGTTTGACAACAAACATATGTAAGCAGAAATTCATTGAGATTATTTAACATTTTATAACAATAAACATATGGATAGGTAGATCATTTTATACATAAAAGTAATAACAGAAAAGAATCCACTTCTTCAATTTTCAATGTTGAAGCACTACTGTTGAAAATTCATACCTGCGGTTGATACATCCAATAAAATTTGAAAACAAAATATTATTGACTTAATATCTGAGCAGTAAGCTGAAAAATAAATACAATATCTTTGAAATGATTTTTAAAATATCCAATATCCTAATATACTGGAATATTATAAAATGCACAAAATAGTTTGTCAAGAACAAAAAAAAAATTTGCTTTGACCTCAGAAAAGGTTAAGTTCTATTAGTAAGATAACAGCAAGTACATCTTCTTCTCCAATCCTGCATCAATGATCGTCCAATGAAAACAATACATATTTAACAGAGAACATTGTCCACACGTTGCTGACTCTTATATGACCTCTAGTATTTTCAGATTTCTATTTTCAGCCAGATGAGATATAGGTTTCTTTCTTAATCTCGATTTCAACTGCCTACAAGTGGTAGCCATACTCTCTCTCTCTCTCTCTCTCTCTCTCCAGAGTATTGATTTCTTCCTCATTTCAATATAATTATCTCTTAATTCTGCATAAGGATGTAGTTAACAAAGTGAAATTTTAAGGTTTTCCCATTTATTTACAAGCTAGAAAGCTTGTTTGCAAGTAATCTAGGAAAAGCAGCCACTTGTAAAGAATTAACCAGTGACTAAGGAAATTTAATTTTAAGAGAAGATAATATGCCAGATACTCTGGAATAATAAGATCAGGTTCACTTGTAGTTTGAGGCTAAATTTTAACTTTGATTAATACTCTTTGTTCAATCAGAATCTTGAATTATTTTAAACCATTCCATGACTGTATTCTGTAGCAATCTACAGTTGTTTTGGTTATTTTAACTGGTCTATGTCCGTATTCTCTCGTAATTGGCAGTTCTTTTGTTTTTTTTTAAATACATAAAGCCAGTTTTTTTTCTCTCCAGGCAACTAAACTTTGAAAATATCTTCTTTCACACTCTTTCTAAATGTAGATTAAATAAATATCTTAAATTTGTCTTTGAGCACCAATCATCTCTTTGCAAGATTCTTTTTGTGATAAAGATCATTAATAATTCATTACTTGTTATTAGGCATGCTCCACCTTTTTTCTGATGTTTTTTCTTCTACTTTATAACATTTATCCATGTTAATAAAAATGCTACGATTTGTGGCGGAATAATGTTTTCATAACTGGATGCACTTCTTGCTACAAACAACTCAAACATAACACAGGTGTGAAGTCTTTTGTTTTGCCAGTTAGGAAAACTGAAGGAAGCAGAACTACAATGGTAATTGTTAAAATTTGTAAGTATAACCATATGATAAGTAGTCACAACAAAATTTTAATTTTATAGCTATTGTGCCTTTGCATTAATAAAATAAAATAAAATAAAATAAAATAATATACATCTATATCAGATCATCCCATAAGTTCTGCCCAATTTTACCTCTTTTTTACAATTGAATGAAATCTAATAGTATTTTAGAATGACTAATGGAATTAAAAAAAACATTTCTATGCATTTGTGTACATTTAAACTAATTAAATATTATTTTACAGAATAATAGAATTAAAATTTCTTTGATTA
>JAOPJW010005814.1:74079136-74091508 GCA_027122535.1 Octopus maya
CTCTGAAAGAAAGACCTTTGTTGCCAGCAGCAGCAGCAGCAGTTGTAGCTCCCTGAACCTTTTTCAACATGTTCTTAACCTGGCTTCTATTAATTCAAACGAACCACCTTCCTTGCTAATTACATTGCCTAGAAAACAAAAGTTATCTATTACATCTAGTGAGCCATCTAGGCATTTAAGAGAAATTATTTCTGGTGTGCACACAGTTTATGTTGCTCCAGTGCATGTGTCGCATGCAAAGTTTATTTTCTCTGTTAGTCTGCCTGTAATTTCACATCTCTTGAATCCATAGCCTACATTGAGTACAGTGTATGGAGTTAATATTAACTTTTCTACATATCAAGCAAGACCATTTCCCTAAAGATACTAGGGTTCAGGTCTTCTTTCCAACTTACTAAAATCTTCAACTTTACTAAGATTACTTTGAGGCCTCTTGATTCTAGGTTTACCTTTCATGCCTGGGAATTTTCTAATTCTACTGTAGATTCAGCTATAAGATAACACACACACACACACACACACACACACACACACACACACACACAACCCTCTCATATCTGCCATTGAGAACCACCCCCACTTTTGTCTCCCACTTCACACATCATCTCTATATTTCCTGATGTATCTACAGGCTTATACTGCTGTATTGCCACTTATCACTGCCTCCTTCCTGAACTGCTCTTTTCTCTTTCACCTCCTCTCCTTACCATTGACTACATATCTACTCTTGTTCATCATGCGCTACATTTATCTTTAACCATCTGTCACTTTCTTTTCACACTTTAATGAACTCATCCACCCACCCTTCCTAATTTTTCCTTGTCTTTTCTCTTGTACTCACCTTCTTGTATCTTGAAAGTATGCTTGGACAGTTCATCACCACCATCACAGTCTTCTTTCCAGTTACTTCCACCCTTATATAATGTGGTATAACCACGCATCTGCTCTACAGCAAAACACTTCTTTCTGTCCTTTTATCATACTTTAGCCTTTCACCATCTAACAGGCTGCCACCTTTTCCACTACTCAAGTCAGTCAGTGGTGGGGTGGTGCTTTTTCTTTGTCTTGCATGTCACTTGGCAACCTCACTAGGGCCAGTATCATGACAAATGCACTCAGCACATACTCTAAGGTGAGTAGTGCCAGGAAGAGCATCCATCACAGAAACTGCACCACTTGATCCTGATGCTGTTCTCCATCCCACCAGATCCTGTAAAGCCATCCAACCCATACCAGCATGGAACATGGATACTAAAAGATACATACATGCACATCAGGGTTATCATGCACATCAGGGTTATCATGTGTTATTCAGGCCCAGACCTTTATAAGGCTCTTTTGTTATGCTATATGCTATATGTATGTTGGGATTCTATTTATCAGCATCCCATGTCACTTCTTAATTATCTTTCCTTATCCAGAAATTCCTTGAAAACAATGTTGCATATTTTTCCAGAAGGAACATAAACAAAAAGATTGCTTGAACTCAAAAGTCTTTTATGTGTATGTAAACATTAATATGAGATGATATATACATATAATATTTAATAGCAGTTATGTTTAGAATATTTATTGTTACAATATATTTTATTCATTGAGATGAGTCTCATCAGAAGCACCTATTCAACATCTGCTATTAGCAGCGATATATTGTAGTTCTACTATATTAGAACTTTCAGTCTAAAATAAGTACAAGCTATTATGCCTAACACAATATCTGTGAAACAAATGTGTTGCAGAGATTAAAACTTAAAAGACAGATATTTATTCTTAATTTAAAAGAAAAGCAGCCCACACTCAGATTAAGTGTCCAACTAGTTGGTGATAAATATGTGATTGGCATTTCATCAGCTGTTTTGTTTTATTTAGTTTTTTTTTTGTTCTTTTTAATGTTTAGTACATAATGTGTGTGCACACATTTATATTTCCACATCTAACTACACATTTACCGGCACATAAAATATCACTAATTTCTATTATTTTGTTGGCAAGGATAAAAATACAGTTAGTAAAACAGGCATGAAATGAAAAATGATAATAGCAATGTTGTTGCATCTTGCTATTTATCTTACATTTCTGCTGAATGACTCAAATTCAGCTTGCACTAAAACAACAACTAACATTTAGATATGTTGTTTCAGCTAATTAAAGTGATTGTTTTTGCAAAAAAAGAAAAACGAATAACAGAAATCCACAAATTGCTTTTTATACCATTTTTTTAAAAAATAAAGTGCATGAAAGAGTTGTAATAGAAAAATGCAAACACTTCTTTTTAATTTAATATGTCAGATGAATCTTTTTAGAAATTGCTTCTATAAGGAAGAGTGCTGTTAGACAGATAAGAAATGAGAACTGCTAATGGTAGACAGTTTCTGATAGATGTTCATTCTTCTGTAGAGTACTTCTCAGGGGAAAGAAAAATTCTCATATTTCTTTAATTGTAGTGAAGATGCTGTTTCTCTATAAATTCAATCTTCTTAACAGAACGATAATCTAAAAACTAAGTTACGAATGCTGAACTAACAGGAATTTGTTTTGAACAATTAAAATACAAACACACATATGTCAACATCATTGTCATTTGAATGTCCATTTTGCCATGCTTGTTTGTATGGGTCAGATGGAATTTATTGCAGCAGATTTTCTTATGGCCAGATGCCCTTCTTTTCACCAATCCACTCCCGTTTTCTCAGAACATTGGAAATAAATGACATAGTGGGACAGTGACACTCATAATTCCCACATGATGTCAAAACAAGGTGACACACACACACACACACACACACACACGTGTGGGACCAGATCTGAAACCATGTTATTTCCTTCAGGCTAGCAACCCAACTCTCTGGTCTTCACTTAGTTCTTTTCAGCTCACTTTCCTGCAGACCCACTTGCATGAAGGCACATACAATGATCATATCATACAGATTCATCTGCAGCTCATGTATGTATTATGAAGATTCATTTACATATTACACACATATGTAGATCTCCCAACACATTTTGTAACTTGCACATGAATAGTAAACTGAATTTTGGGGGAGTAGACTTAACCTAATGCCTAGTTTAACACTAGCATCTAGTCCTTGGGTGTCTTCAGTTGAGTCCACTCTGTTGCAAGCATATGGGCCAGATCTTTGGTTTGAGGGTCCCTCCCTCCCTTCTAAATAAAGATAAAAAAAATACATGGTAGATTTCTGTAATTCCTTTGACCAACTCACCATTTATATCTTTCATTTCTGTTGATATATCTGCATAATCATTCAGTTTTTGCTACCTATTGTTTCATACTGATTCTTATTCATTGTTGCTTCTCCAATAATCTGGAAGAAGCTTGGGGTAGTGACTTGATTTGGATGTCACTTTTGTTTAATAATTTTGTCACATGTTATATGTACAATCCTGAAATGAGCTGTCTGTTAATGGTTTTTGACTATTTAAACTGTTTCTTTTCTTAGTTCCATTTAGCAGCAATCTTGAACAAGCTATTTTGCTTTGTTTTTTTTCTCTCTCTCTCTCTCTCTCTCTCTCACCTTGATAGAAAATCAGTTCTCTTTTCTATCTTGAATCATAAGTTATGTTGATCTAAATGAAATATCATTAGTCAATTGCTACTTCCGCCAGTTTGAAAACTCGTGTTATTTGCTTTTATCTGTCTTCTGAGTGTTAACTATTTGTACACATTTGATGTACAAATATAACGCTTTTTTTTACAACTCAACATGAGCATATGTATGTGCATTCCACAGCCTAATATACACACCTCACTTTTATTAATATTGTATAACAAAAGTTATTTTTTATTATTGAAGTTTCTGTGTTGTATTTTCTAACCTGTACTTAGACTACATACTGTCAAACTACTGGTACCAGGAAATAAAGGGAAAATGCTATATAATTCATTACTGCTGTTATCTCTGCAATCATTCCCTTAATTTTCTTCAAGCCTAAAATGAAATGGTTTATTTTTTTATACTCATTTTCCCAACTAATAGGTTTTTGAAGGTCTAAACATTTGCTTTTTTTCAATTGCTAACTATCTACATGTGATAGGGGATATGAAATTGGTCATGTTGACCAATATATACACACAGCTTAAATATTCTTTTCTACTCTAGGCACAAGGCCCAAAATTTTGGGGGAGGGGCCTGTCAATTAGATTGACCTCAGTATGCAACTGGTGCTTAATTTATCGACCCTGAAAGGATGAAAGGCAAAGTTGACCTCAGCGGAATTTGAACTTAAAATATAAAGACAGACGAAATACCGCTAAGCATTTCGCCCGGTATGATAATGTTTCTGACAGCTTGTCACCTTACACAGCTTTAATATTGTTATAGATAAGTCTGAATCACAATAATGTAATAGCTGTAAGAAGTCTTAATCTTTTTTGCTCTTATAAATCATTGGTAAAATTTATTTTCCGTGTTTTTTAAGTTGTCTCTAAATTATTAAGTTTTTATATTTGACATCATACTAACTTCATCATTTTTCAGATATATTTGTAATATTTCAGATTGAACTAAGGTGGCAAGTGGCATTCTGTCCATCTTTATGGTCTGACTTCAAATTCTGTTGAGGTCAACTTTGCCTTTCATCCTTTTGGGATCAATTAAATAAGTACCATTTGAGTACAGGGGCTAATGTAATCGACTATCCACTCCCTAAATTTGCTGGTCTTGTGCCAAAATTTGAAACCAGTATTCCAGATTAAGCTATTGCCAGTTTAGCTATGCTAATTAAATAATTTTATTACATTGCCATCCTCATTTCATATATTTCAGATCATGCCCGACTTCTATCATATACAACATAAAAAAGTAGCCAAGCGATCTATTTATGCCAGTAAATCTCATCAAGTGGCCTTAGCAGCAGAACCACAGGTATGTTTCTCCTTTAAATTTATTTACAATAAATTGGTTTTACTAAATAACTAAGTACATTAGATGTACATAACTATGTACATCAGATGTACTATGTAATAGATGCTACCTTATTTTGCATTAAGTGGAAGATAATTAAAATTCATCAAATATGTGTAAGGCTTCAATCTGGAGATATCTTTTGATTCTAGCTTTCTTTATTTTCCTGTGATGTTTAAAGACACCTGCATGATTATAATTTTAAAATTCAGTACATGAGTAAACATAGATGAAATAAAAGGAAAGCCCAACACTTTGTCTCTACTAACAGAGCTTAGTAATTATCCTAAATTAGTTTCAGAAGTAATTTAAGATTATTACTGACAGGCAATTTCATAGCTTAAATGTCTGAAATGAAATCTTATGAAAAGTCGTTTTTTTTTCCTATGATTACTATAATGGCCTCTTGTTTATCTCCTACCTCAAACATTAAGGCTCCCCACTTCCCAACCTCTTGTCTTTCCATCTTTCATCACCTTTCACTTCTTGACCCAGCACTAACTGCTGTATCCAATCCTTTGTCTCCTGAATATGGGCCTTCTGGAATCTGCTCTCTTCTCCTGTCTTCTTGCAGATGTTGGTCTGCAACAGTCTAAACAAAACATTATACCAATGAATTCACCAATCTCAGAGGGTCTGCAAAGGTCGTGGGCAATGCCCTTTCCTTCATACTCAGCACATAGAAAAAAAAGAAAATAATCTTAATGACGCTGTAGTTTGGAAACTCAGTTATAAAATTTTTTTAT
Source organism: Octopus maya (assembly GCA_027122535.1). Lineage (NCBI taxonomy): Eukaryota > Metazoa > Mollusca > Cephalopoda > Octopoda > Octopodidae > Octopus > Octopus maya. The sequence continues at coordinate 74,084,805 of JAOPJW010005814.1, forward strand.
GATTTACCAACTCCACAGTAGGGTCTTCAGGCTTATTTTGGTTGCATTGCTGTGCTGACTTTTGCAATTCTTCAATAGATACTTTTACTACAAGACTCAGCTAATTCCTCCAAATCTTCCAAATTGAGAATTTGCATTCTCTTTTCATTGATTCAGTGATGTAATTGATGACTGCTGGTACTATTTTTCATAGAATTCCAGAAAGTCATTGCCTGCTTCTGGCCATAGCTTCTTCCAAAATATATTCATGCAGTTCTCACTTGCTTCATCCCAAGGTGTTTTGACATGATCTGTGACCTTCATAGATATCTCACTTTTTCCTCAAGTCCTTGATTGACATTCAACTTGGCTGCCTGTGTCTGCAACAAATTGTTTGAAAGTGCAGCAAAGGTGGAAGTAAGCCTTGATATCAAAAATTACATCCTGATTTATGGGTTGGAGTTACAAAGTAGTATTTGATAGTAGGTACTTTGACAGAAATGTAGATCTGAAGGATGTCAATAATAGCCTATTATCAATTGCTAACAATACTTTAGTTTCAAGGTTATGCTATTTACAATATCTTTACACTACTGGACAAAAGTATGAAATTAACTGCTGTGTGAAAATTCCTATTGCCGCCCTATCCCTCTTGCTCCAAATCACAAATAGATATTATCTAAATTGGTGAACCAATTTCTGAATGATTAGTAGCTATTGGTTTCAGTATGAAAGTCTCATGAAGCATTACTGCCATGTAGAGGTGTTGGTCTTTTCAAGCCTTTCAATCAGAACCCTTTTTTCCTCAGATGAAAGTGCAGGATGGCATTTTTCACCAGAAAAGAACTTGCATCTGTTGAATACAAAATGGTGATGGAGGGTAGTTGTCATATTTGGTGATACTCTAAAAAAAAACTAGGGAAATTCTTTGGCTGCCTAGAAGTCCTCTTGCAGCTTTACAAGACATACAGATGCTTTGTAAGTTCTGGTGCTTTAAATTTGTGAATCCAAACACTGCAAACTGTGAATGATTCTGAATTATCTCTTCTTTGTAAATGTCTATAGATGCTTCTTGTTTTTTCCATTATGATAAGTTGGCTTATTAGCATGTTGCATTGTGTTACATTACCCACTCATTTAGTGAGTATAACTTTACTCATTTTTGTTTTTATACAAAAATTTATGAAGTCATCATTTCTGATTTTAGTGGATTCATCATGGCAGAAGCCTTTATTTTGTTTGCAACTTTCAAGGGTTGTAATTGTTGATATGACCAATATTAAAGTCTTACCCACATGTATCCAATATTTACCAGCTTCCAGTTACCTCAACACTTGCAATTTTGCATTCAGTGTCATGGTTTGCCTTATAACCACAGATGGACTTTTAGCATTTGCAGTTGTAAGATAAATTCTACTCATGATGGCTAACAAATTCTGTGCAAAATTTGGTTGTGTGTAAAAGTATGCATAAATGTGAATTATAGTTTTTTACATGTTTGCATAAGATTATTATCATAACAGTATTGTGCTTTTCTACTGAAAATAGCATCTCGAAGAAAAAAAATTACTATAGTGAATCATTGCTAAACAGAGGGTGTAATATTGCTAAAACCATACCCTTAACTTTTTTGTTACCATATTTCTGACAAACTACGCTACTTGTATTTCAATTAATTTTGAAAAATAATTGAGTAAAATAACTTTGTCATTATTAAGCTGATGTTTGGAATATAAATTAACATGAAATTTTAATGGAAAGTTTTAATTTAGATCACTTTAAACAGGATGTTTGTATCAATGAACCAAGGGTGTTGTCAGGCAGTTTGGTATCAGAAGGATTAAGACTTCACTCCCTCTTCAGGACCAGGAAATATTTCAACACTTATCAGTTACTGATAAGTTTCTTTAAAGCTCAAGTATGACCCACATTGCTTCACTACTTACATGTTTGCTGTAGCTACATGCAAACCTTCTAGGCTGTTTAAGAAGAAACAAATGTAGCCAATGACAAACATTTACTTGCCAACCTTCTACAATCACTAATGCACAGATATGTGGTTTCTGCTGCCTCTCCTTCTGCTAAAATGCCTTATTTCTTGCTCCCAAACCCTGCAATAAATTGTTTCTCAATCTTCCATACATAAAATTGTAACTCTCCACAAATTCATGTCTGCCTCTTTAGAAATCAACCTTCAAAAGATCAAACTGAATCTTGATCCTTTCAGTTTGGGTTGCCCTCGGAATTTCTTGAGTGGCTAGACATCTTGTTCCAACAAACTGTTAAATACATATGGCCATTTTCTTTACTTTTATATATCTCAAATGCAAAAACCAATACCCAGGCACGGCTGTATGGTAAGAAGTTTGCTTCCCAGTGGAACCACATGGTTCCAGGTCCAGTCCCACTGCATGGCACCTTGGGCAAGTGTCTTCTATTATAGCCTTGGGCCAACCAAATACTTGTGAGTCGATTTAGTAGATGGAAAATGAAAGAAGCTGCATGAGTTTTTGTGTCTGTCTCCCACCACAGCTTCAAAACTGGTGTGGGTATGTTTACATCCTTGTAACTTAGAGGTTCAACAAAAAGACTGATAGAATAAGAACCAGGCTTTAAAAAAAATAAATACTGGGGTCATTTCAACTAAAAATTCAACGCTGCTGTCTAATGACTGAGACAGGAGATGGAAAGATGAGACCCATATTTTTTTTGAAAATCAGTATTTTCTCAAGTATACTTTTATTCAACTCTGTACAGTTGTCAGCCCATTTTAAAGTTTGACTAAGACCTATGTGGGAGTGCAGCTAATATGTCATGTCTAGCATACTGCAGTTGCCACAGGCAGGTCATTTGTTCCATCCCTCTAACAAGATATATACCTCCTTTGACCTTGCACACCCAATACATCTACATTTCTTGTCACAAGTCAGTGAAAGAGCTTCTTTATGGTTGCTTGACCCATTAGAAATAGCAGCCAAATCTCCCTCAAATTGCATTTTACTGTCTTAATAACATGACACAGGCAAAATAGATATAGAAATACAAAAAGACATTAGTCAGCTTGGTCAGGTCAGACTTAGTGGTTAAATGTCTCATCATCCATATTCTAATTCCCCAAGTACCAATTTTTCCTTTTAATGAACTCAAGACTCATTTACTATGTTTTACTTTTAGTCATCAACCTTCAAAGGTTGAAGCTCATCAGTCTTGGAGGGTCTTTAGACTATGAACACCTCTTCTATTCCTTTAATTAAATATTAACCCATTAGCATTCTGATTGCTCTGTCAAATTTAATGCTTATTCATTCACATTGTTTTAAATTCATCATGCATTACCTTGTAGCTTGGAGATTTCAATGTGATTGTTATTTTTAGAATGACTTAGTAGAATAGGTGTGAGAGGCCAGATATGGCCATTTTGAACATAAAAGAGGTAAAATATTTGGGCCAGATACGACCAGTTTAAGTACTAAAGGGTTAATTCTAATTCTTCTTCATGGGTGCAAGCATGGCTTTATGGTTAAGAAATCTGATTTGCAATCACGTGGTTAAGAGTTCAGTCTCGTTGAGCAGTGCCTCATGAAACTTTTTACCACAGTTCTAAGTTTCCTCTGTTGGGTCAACAGGAACTGTAGAAGCCCATCAAATGGGCTGCATCTGTTCATAAGTGATATACCTGAATCTGTTGCTCAGTTTAACACCATAATCTGGTTCTTTGGTGTCTTTAGTGAAGGCCCTATATAAAAAGGTAATGGGCATTGCTCTCCCTCTTCTAAGCCATAGAAAACATTATTTGCAAAGTTAAATTTTTAGTAAAGTCACCGTTAACTCTTGTAGTCCTGTAGTGGTAAATTGTGAGCATGGTTTTTATCTGTTGTCATATAACTGTCACCTCCCAAAGTAACTTAAATACAGTTAAGTTAAATACTTGTAGATGATCTCACATACTTTCTACCAGATATTTCTGGGGGCTGATTTCTCATCTTAGAACTGAATTTATGCTGCAGGTATAGTTTCTGTAACTTGAAAGCTGCACAACTCACATTAGTAAAAAGATTCCAAAATATACCTTCATCTCTTCCATTCAGAACTTTTGAAAGGCTCAACAAATTAGTGTTATTTTCTCTTGTTCCAATAACTACACACACCTCAAAACCCACAAGTATGTGGAGACCTACATTTAAAATGTATTAGTAAATTAATGGTTTTTAATTCTTACCATTTACAAAAGCATTGATGCAATCAACTATATTACTACTCCAATCCCGTTTTTAGAATCAATTAATCCCAACATTTCTTAGATCACTGGTGCTTGTAGATACACTGAAATGTCACTAATTATTTTATCCAAGCTCAAGCACTTTTTCGCTAATAGTAAATCCTTAATAAATAGCATTGAATCCTAACTCACTTCTTGAGGTATTAACTGCCATTATGCTTTAGAATCAAAGGAAGGAAAAGTTCAAAGAAATTCACTCAATAAAATGCAAAAAGCTAAACAAAGCACATATAGTGTAAACAGGAAATCTTTTGACAGAAAGTTCTTTCTAGAATGAGACTAAACTTTGTTTCTTGCAAAAGAGCTGAGTCACAGTTTTCAATCTCAAACAATAATATTGCTTCAATTTCAGTTTCATACAGTTTAGGATTTAGTAACAAGTACAGTTATTTGCAATATGGGATTTCAAGAGTTGCTTTTGGGAATGTCTTCATTTTTGTTTTTTCTATTTTTTTTAAAGGAGGTATGCCTATTTAATCTAATTTCCATGTGCATTTTCTGAATTGATCAGCTTCTCTCTATTAGATCAGTTACTTTTTTTAAATAAATTATGAAAACATATTTACAGTAGAAAAATGTTAAAATAGCAGCAAAAACATGATTCTTCACAGGTATTTGCATATCATTTTCATACCTCTATTGACAGGAATGTATTTTGATTCAGACACCTATTATAATTAATCATTATACTAATATTCTCAGGTGGTGAACTTGTATTGTTCACATGTCAAAATGCATAGCAGCATTTTATCCATCTTTTAGATCATATTCCACTGAGGTTTACTTTGCCTTTCATCCTTTTGAGGTGGATAAGTTATATACCACTCAAGCTAGCTGCCCCCTCCCCAAAAATTACAGGCCTTGTGCCTCTAGTAGATAAAGGATTATACTCAATATTCTACTGCCCATGGTATCTTTCTTCCATTAGTATCATGTATAATATTTACCTTTCTTTTTAAAGTACTAGCTATAGTTTTCTGAATATAGCTAACAGTGAATTTTTCCACTCTTCTACATTCAAGTTTATTGAAAAGTAATAAAATCTTGCTTTCAGTCAATTGATTGTAATTTGGAGCTTTTATGCTGCCAAGATTTTGAATCAAATGATACACTTATATGGCTTCTAACTCAAATTCATATATCCTGCTCTCAAAAATGCCATCTTCCATCCGTTCTTTATTTTGTGTTCCAATAAAAATACGACCATTTAATTTTGGTTCAGTTACATCTAAGAACTTAAAGTAACAGTCTTTCAATGCTCTTTTATCGTTATGAAGAACTTTTAGGAAAATATTATGCATCATAAATTTATATACAATAGTTATAGGTTATATACAATAGTTGTAGGTTCAAACATGGTTGCTTTGCAACCTCATGGTCTCAGGTTCAGTCCCACTGTGTAGCATACTGGGCAAGTGTCTAGTATAGCCCAGAACTGACCAAGGCCTTGCAAATGAATTTGGTACATGGAAACTGAAAGAAACTTATCATATATATATATATATATGTATGTCTTTGTCTCTGTGTCTTGATATCACATGATAGTTGTAAACAAGCATCACTATCATATAAACAGTGTCATTCATTTTCTGTATTCTGTGGAAACATGTCAGCATTGGGAAATATTATCTTGCTTGGAAATGTTAGGGTTTGCAGCTGGAAGGGCATGTAACCATAGAAAATCTGTCTCACTAAACTCCATCTGACCCTTGCAAGCATGGTAAAGTGGATGTTAAACCAGTGCTGCTGCTGATACATTATATCTACTGAAGGATTTACATTAAATTTTTTTTTTTTTTTTTGGCGTCAGCTTTTCTATAAAAATATGTTGCTTTAAAAAATGTTCTGTGTCCACTCAGTTATCTCGGTCACTAAAGATAAGTATTTTATACAACAACCACAAAGACAACATGTTACTACTTGCATATCAGCACAAATAATCCAATGTACTCATAATTATTTACTATTTGAAGCAAGAGTTTCATGTTTTGAGGGCAGACAAGTGATCTACTTTTAAATAAGATTGAGATAAATTAATTCTTCAAATATAAGCATGAAATCAAATGATTTCTAATCATCTGATTTATATATTCCAATTATTAAATATAATTGGAATATATAAATCACCTGCATTACTCAAAAGTTTTACCAACTTTTATCTCCTATTTATATACTGCAATGCTTTAAGCAAATAACAGTACACTCTTTACATACATGCATTCATAAAAAAAACCCCAACTGATTATGGATTTCTTCCTCCACTTGTAGAAAGGTTATATGCCTTCAGTCATTTGATTCTGATGAGTTGCCTATATTGCTAAGCACTTTATAAGTATGAAACCAATGGTCACTGTATTACCAGCCATATCTTTTAACTTCCTAAAAAGATACATTACTGCTCTAATGCTTTAGAGTGTCCTTTTTCAGATATAGGAACTACTGACAA
>JAOPJW010005814.1:74140026-74150486 GCA_027122535.1 Octopus maya
GTAACAATTACGCTCAAATGTTGCTATTTATGGGCCACTAGCATGGAAGCTAGACAGCTGCTCTGGTAATGAAAACGCTCGACAGTGCTGTTAGTGCTCCACTGGTGCAGGTGCCAGTCATTGAATATGGTTCAATTACGATTTCACTTGTCCCAACAGGTCTTCACAAGCAAAGTTTAGTGTCCAATGAAGGAGATGTTGGCATGGGTGCCAGTCGTTGGATTTGGTTTGATTTTGATTTCAGATTTCAAATTCCAAATTCCAAATTCACTTGCCTCAACAGGTCTTTGCAAGCAGGGATTTTAGTGTCCAATGAAGTAAAGATACGAATTAGTGAGCTGGCTACACTTCTGGCAGTGGTCACAGATTATGCTCTCACTTGCCTTGCCAAGTCTTCTCACTTAAGTTAAGCATATACAATAATTTTGAAAGCCACTTGATTTTGTTGCTACATACTACCTCTGGTACTTTTTGTCTACAATTAAAGATGTTATTGCATCATGGTCCAGCTAGGTTGTGAATTCAGGAAGACACTTCCAACGTTTTCAAGTATTATCAACATATTACATCTATAGTTTGTACTTTCTTTTTGTTGCCATGAAACATCAGATTGTAGTTGTAATTCTTGGTAGACTTGTGTGATATTAGAGAATTGGAAAAGTTTGTTAGTAAATAATTTGTTTCAATTAATTAGTTTTAAATTCAAATGATCTGTGCATGCAATTGAAAATAGCTCAGATCTTTCACAAAGATAGTGAATGTAATTATATATGTACACAAAAACGCTTGAGAACTTGATAAATAGCCATGGGACTATAACCAGAGGTTAGTTTAAGCAAAATCATTAAAATTGATTCTATTGTTGTAATTAGAAGAGATGAGGTGAAAAAGTGTAACAGCTGAGATGATGGTGTTTCATTCAGTAGAACTCCCCTCAGTTCTGGAATTTCAAAGGATTCTACTTGTTAAATGCTGATATTTCTACATGTCTTTGAGTTTTTATTGACTTACATAAATCTGTTTTTAAGATATTTAATTTAATAATTTTTTAAAAATGTATTATTCAACAGTTGTAACTTAACTGAATATCTTTGTTTGTTGACACAATTCACTTGTCTCACTTGATAGCTTTGACTTTCTGTACTTATATCGGATGCATTAAGTGGATATCTTTAAAAGTGTTTCAGCAATGTTTTTTTCACTGGTGAATCAATTTTAAAAAGAATAATTTCATAGCTTAATGTGATAAAAATATTTTGTTGGGTATAAAAGTTTGTCATTGCTTTACAAGTCTTATTCTTAGGATCTACAATGATTAAAGAGTAATTTTTTTTTATTTTAAGAATTATTGTATTGGCATAAAAGTTTGACTGTTAGCATGTTTCTTATTCACCATTTGACTGAATATAAATTTAGAAATTAAATAAACATACCCTTTTGTTTTAAATTAAGATACCAAAAACATTCTTAATAATCCAATTTCCTATTATCTAAATTGTTTTTTTATTCTTTGAATAACATTGATAATCTCAATAATGAATGAAATAAAAGCATTTTCCTGTTCTTTTGAAATGAACTGACAATACAAATTAAACTTGCTTGCTTTTCTAAACAAGAGTAATTTTTTTCTATATTTTTAAAGATTTTTTTTTATGCATTTTCATTGACCAATTTTAGTAGAACTATTATTTCCATAATGACTTGTTACTAAGAATTGTTTTCAAATAAATTTAATATACTTATACATAATTAATGTGTAAAAATTTAATCCCTTCTTCCTAAAATTGTAGTGAGGGGTAGATTTTGTCTGTAATTATTTCTGTTGATACATGATAATTTTAATTGTGGTTATTTCTAGAGACTTAGGTCTCAAATTATCATTTGTTAGTTTCATTAAGAATTGATGATCATTTGGTTTTCAAAAATTTGATGATTATTTAAAAATGTGTACAAATACCATAGAGTAGTGATTAGCTTTCAGTAAATTCAGATGAAATTTCATTTCTTGGTTAATTATTATATTTCATTTAAATTTTACTTCTGAGTGTGGTCCTAATTAGAAACTTGGAGTCAAAGTTACTTATTATTTAACTCATTTATGATTCCCTGCAGAAAGACAATGTTTTCAATGTTGTAATAGCAACCCAAAAGATTACAGACTATCTGTCTTTTATTTGTATAAAATATTAGGTTGTTTTTTAAATTTTTTTAATAAAACTACAAGTTTACATTTGTATGAGACTTATGGTCATTCAATAAGTATAGTAACTAGAGTAAGAATGGGTTGAAAAAACTTAAGGAATTATTACCTCTGCTGGCAACAAAGATTTTCCTCTGGGTGAAGAGTAGATTGTGTGATGCTTGTGTTAGAACTGCAATATTGCATGGTAATGAGTCATGGGCATCGAATGCAGAAGACCTGCAAATGTTAGGAAGAAATGAAGTAAGCATGCTTCAACAGATGTGTTATGTTAGTAGGCACAACTAACAAAGAGTATATATGAGGTAGAAGAGGAGTCAGCTATACATGGGTATAAGAAGAATCAGCTATAATGCATAAGGGACTATAACTTGCTTGAGAATGTGGTGCATATGGGAGATGACTGCTGCATAAGGAAGTACTAAGCCTTCCAAGTTAGCAGAACCTACAGAAGAGAGATGCCAAAGAAGATTTGGGATAAAGTAGTGAAGATTAACCTGAAGATGCTGCATCTCACAAAGGAAATGATGAGGATTATTCTGCTTGGTGATATGTGGTGGTGTTAGGATGAGAGATATTTTGTAACCTCCCTGCTTCTTATCTTGCATCATTGACTCTCCTCTCAATTACTTATGCTCACACTGCCCACTTGCCAGTCTCCTTATCATTTCATGGCCCTCCATCTCTCCCATTAACTATGCTGATTGCATCATTCTCATCCACTCTGACTCCATTACCTTTAAATAGGCCTATGTATGAGAGATTGCTCTGGATCACCCTCCTATCCCTACCCTATACACATTTATGTGCCACCATATCTTTCTCTAGAAAAGATATGAAACAAGTATAATGATGCAGCACAAATGTAGATAGTTGATTAGTTTCTAGTGTTTGATCAGTTTGCTGTGTTGGTGCTTTATCAGTCATTAGGATAGACAAGACAAGGTTATTTTCAAGAATGTTGAGGATTTCACTTGGTGCACTCTTGTTGCACCCCAGATAAAGCTAACGTTAAGTATCTCATAACAGAGTTAAGTCTCTGAGTACCTTTTTTTATTATATTCTCAATCACAGAGAAATTTAGTGTCTGTATATTGGGGATTTCATTATTTTATAAAACAGGCAGACATGTAAATATATTCAGTTTACACCAAGTATTAGGTGTTAAGTGGAACAGAATCTTCTGTATTGGGTCAGTAGATTTTTTTTTATTCTAGAGCTAATGTTATGGTTTTTCAGATGATACCAGTATAATGCTCACCATTTCCAGTTGGATGGTATAGACTGAGCAGTTAATTAGAATACCCCAATTACACAAGGAAGATGTTTGTTCAGAAGACAAGGTGTTTCTTCAATTTGAATGGACATATTCTGGTAAAATCAAAAAAATAGAAAATATCATGGACAAGAAAGAAATAACAGTTAATAAAGAAATGTTGCAACAAGGGAAAGAAAATTGAAGGCTACTTTCATTGATGACAATTGATATATACTACTTGACATTGAAGTTAACAAACCCTTAAAAGTAATGCTTATCTGGTCAAAGGAACACAGCTTTGAGCTGATGTGGTCTTAGATGATGACATTCTAGAATCCAGTGACAGCATGTTTATAGACCTCTGTCAAATCCAGAAGGGTTCATACCTAGACATAATCTATAAATTTTGTAATGCCAAAGTGGCAGAGGAATTTGTTGAGTAACAAGATGTTAATCTGCAAAGCAGCACCACAAAAGTCACATAGTGCATCTGTGATAACATTAAGGTAACCTGAATGACTTTGTAACAGGATTGCATGAGTTCTAATCACTAGCTTGACATTTTTTCATTTTAATATTTGTTTTATTGTGAACATATAGGCTATTGATTTCTGTTCAATCTCTAGAGTAAACCATTTGCCTAAAGTAGAATTTAGACTCTGAGAGAATTTAGCATTTAGAATAAGAGTTGCCCCATATATTCAACTATTTTATCCTCAACAGACCTATTGCTTTTATGTCACATATTGTTTTTAGAGCTTTGTCTGAAAGTTGAAACTGAACTTTGATTAGAGGCTTATTCATTTAGAGAAGTGAGGAACCTGTCAAGAATATTAAGCAAACAAGCTCATTGTATGAGATAAAGAAACAGTTGTTACTGTTAATAAGCAATCTTGAAGCGGAGTTAAAGGTGAGGGAGTTAGTGTGCAGTAATGACTAATTTGATAACATAAAATACAGATAATTTAGATTTTACCTTATTCATTACCTTATTAGATTTACAAACAAGTTTTAAAAACTTAGATGTTTTGTTCAACTTTATTACAATTCATAGAGATGTGGTCTATCAAGAGCTGTGTATACCTTATCATTGGAAGACATCATGGCAAAGTGGTACATGTTATATATTCATGTTAGAAGATATTTTGTTAACTAAGCCATCTAATTTGGACAGCAGATAACTAAGTGGATGAATTTAAGTAGTTTTAGTGAAGTTCAAAACTAGCCTGCTTTTTCTGTTACTGTTAATGACGTACTAGTATTCATCAAGGTGAGTCACTCAACTGAATAAAGTCTTTGAGAATGTTGTTCACTTTCGATGGAATGAATTTCGCATCTGATGATATAAAATTCACAGGACTTAGTAATTACCAGCTTAAACAACCTGGTGACAGATGAGTGATAACATTAGGTAGGTTTTTTTTTTTTCCTTGAGGTAGAATTTGATGCCTTTCACCCAATTAGACTTTGGGTCAGCTCCAAGTCTGATTGTGTGAAGCCATTGAACACTTTCAGAGAAATCCCATGACTAAGTCAATGAACATATGTCACAGTAGAGACAAAAGTTTACAAGAGCATAGATGCAGTAGTAGGTACTCATGATAGTATCTTTTGGTGGTACATTCTGAGTTTAAATCCCACTGAGGTTAAGTTTGCCTTTTATCCTTTTGGGATTGATAAAATAAAGCATCAGTGATATCAGTGTAATTATTCCATCCTCTGCCTACAAAATTTCAATAACTGATATATAACTGATTAGCCCCCTCCCATGGAATTTCAAGCCTTGTGCGTATAGTAGAAAGAATTTTTATTATGCAACATTATTTACAGTAACAGGCACTAATTGCAACATTTTGTGGTGATTCAACAATTTTTATTGTTATTCTTATCATTCAACATTATTTACCTAAACTTATTCCACTGTATGTGTACAATGTTATTACCTCCGCCTTAGCGAAGGCAGAGGTGTTGTTTTCAGTCGTGTTTGACTGTTTATCTATGGACAAGATATCTCGAGAACTGCAGGATGGATTCGGATGAAACTTTCAGAGATGTATGGCCTTGTGACTGGCATGAACTGATTAGATTTTGGAATTGATTCGGTACTAGACAAGGATTCTTGATTATTTTTCCTCTTTTTTTACTTAATTTTTGTGAGTGGTTGGGTTCATTTTTAGTATTTTCTAACTACTACCATCACTGTTACCAATATAAAATGTTCATTTTTGTGCTGGCTTTAGATTTCTGTGCACAACACCATATTTTGAAATATGCTATCCCTATTTCATTTCATTTATGAAAGTTTATTTCCTATAGATGATTTTAAACATCTCACTGATCCTATATTTGTCCATTGTACTGCTTAACACATGCTTGTAGTAGTGATACAGATCGTTATTACATCACGAAGTTCTCAAATGTTCACTGCCATATATCATTGTAATTAGACTTTGTATTCTAGACTTTGTACTATAATTGATTCCTTACCTATGCTAATTGTCTTTTAAGTAATATAACTTTGTCTGTTATCTCCTGTAGGCCAGTAGTGTGATTCATTGTCTTCCATTATGTGGCTGCTCATGCTAATATTTGCTTAGGGTGTATTGTATTGATTTTTAATTGAAGTAAAATTCTGTTATGGTTCATGTTTACATAAAACTAAACTTCTATCATCTCTCTCTCTCTTTCTTGACACACACATACATACAAGAATCATGGCTACTCTCCCAATGTTGTTGTGTTGTTGAACCTTAGATGTTCTAGAACACTAGTAAATAACTTAGTATTGATCTTACCCACTTTCAACCATTTTTACTGGAGGCAACATCACTTTTGTATTTCAAAATTTTACTGCTTCTAGACTGATTACATCATGAGAGCCAAATTATTTGTTTAGAGAGCCCACTATGTCCAATTTAGTTTCTTTTATAATAGCTTCAATGACAAGATTACAAAGTATATGACTATATTGATGGATATTTGCTTAAAGCTAAAATTTGTTATTGAATATTAACTCTGATATCAATTTTAACCCCTTCCTTACAATTTTGTAAAGCTTTTTTATTCATTCCTAGTCTTTTCACTGAACTAGTATGTAAGAACTTTCTGGAAGAGGTTATTGTTTCTGTTGATAAAGATTTGGTATTTTATGTTTATCAGTAAAGAGGCATTTTTAGTTTTGAATTAGAATTATAGATTTTGGACTTCTGATTTTATTTAAAACATATATAAATTTTTAGTTTCAGAGTCTGATACAAAATGTTCATAAACAAAATCTTTAATATTACTTCATAAAGAATAATTAACTTGCTACAGAAATAGTAAATCTTAGTGTAAGATCTAAAATAGAACTCTCAACCTAATGTATACTGCTGGTTTAATTTAGTTACCCCAATACCATTTATTATTCTTCAATCTTTGTATTGCCTCTAAGAACTTATTCAACTGTAATATCATGTATAAAATTTGTTGGTTTTATTGATAACTGGAGAATGTAGATTTATTGTACAAAATGTTTTTTTGATTGGTCTAGAAATAAAGTTTATCTAAACAATTTTGACATTTGCATTACAACAAAGCCTTAGTTGTTTGAGAGTATATTATGAAGTTATATTATGAAGTTGTTATAGCATATCTTATGTTGTTATTATTACTGGATTGGTTATTGTAACTTACACTGTTTGTTCTACATAAATTTTTATGAAGCAGAGATTATTGATGTTATTGTGTTACATCTGTTTTACTTTGGGGCAAGTTTTATTGTTTTGTTGCCCCTGCCTGTTACTCAAATACTATTTTTATTATTTGCTCCCTAGTAATATCCTTTAAGTTGTAAATTATACTGATAAATTGATGAATTGTTGTTTTTTAACTTTTTAGTTCTTTTGTTTCTGTTTTGTACTTTCAAATGTGCTTTTGTGTACTGAATGAGGAATCAGTTAGAAATACCACTTCTCAGTGCTCTGTTAGACACTGTAATTCATCAAATGAATTTGAGGTTTAATACTCTTTTGAATAAAAATATTGTAATAAATTTCCAAATCTTTTTTACAGAATTAGAAATATAATTTTAGGGCAGCAGTTCTGATGTTTTAATTCACTATGTAGTTTTTTTTATTTTTTATTCCTTACTGTATTTAAGCATATCTTAGTGTGTGTGTAAAGCATTTATTATCATGAATGAAGACAGCACAGTACAGAGGACCCTTTATGGTAACATGACAATTTCTCTAGTGTCGTTGATATGATAAAATGCATCCAGTCAATGGGAAGGAGATCCATATGTAGAAAACCTGCCAAAAATTGAACAAACAAGTGAGATTTAATTCCAACCCATCTTGGAGGGCACCAATTCTTATTGAGAATTAAATTACTCTAGCACAACCGATCACCCCTATTCCAGCAGATAATACAGAGATTTAAGTATTCTAATGAATCATTAAATCTATTTAAGGTGACAGAAAGCAATAAAAATATTGTATAATTGTCATGTTATCTCTATTGTGGAGCTATGAATGTCTATGACTTATTAACTGCTGCAATTTAACATCTTGGTGGTATTCAACAGCATATTGATGTATTTAGTGAGTTTGAGAAACCATGCTTGCAATAAATATTCAACTATGTAGCAACTAAAAAGCTGTTTTGAGTCAAGCAGGAAAAAATATATGCCTTTTAGCAGGTCATCATCCCATAGTCTTTCCTTTTCTTTCTTTTTTTTCTTTTTTCTTTTTTTTACATCTCATTTATACTGATACTATATCTTATTAATTTGAGAAAAAGAGGCTGTATCTACATCCTTTTTTAAACCCCTTTAAAAGTAGTAATAAAAATTACACTGCTCTTCATAGTATTTTACAAGGTTTTAAAGTCCTAGAAAATTATTTAGATAGAACAGTGAGTTCTAATGAGCTGAATATACATCACTTGCCTTTAGTTTTTTTTTTTTTGTTTTCTTTAAGCAAAACTTCTCAATACCTCTATCTCTCTCTCTCTCTAAAGATACGGCCAGTATGCATAACCAAAGAGAAACTTGTATTTTTTCTTTAAACATCAGGGAAATATCCTAAACTACAGTTTTTCGGGGAAAAAAAAAAAAGCAAAGGATTGTTAGAAATAAAATTACCTTTTTTTTTTAATCCTTCATATGTATAGCTCGTGTATAAGGTCAGGAGTTCAATATCTAGTGGCATGTTGTGTCCTTGAGTAAGACACTTTATTTCGTGTTGCTCCAGTTCACTTAACTGGCAAAAATGAGTAGTATCTGTAATTGAAATGGCCAGCCTTGTCACATTCTAAATCATACTGAATTTCCTTGAGAACTACATTAAGGATACACATGTTTGTAGAGTTCTCAGCCACTTACCCATTAATTTCATGAGCACACTGGTCCATTGATCAGAACACTCATCATCGTAACTGATGGAGTGCCAGTTAAGGAAGTTAATAAATATATTTGTAAATATTACATTTAATGTTTGTTTGTTGTTCCCACACCACATCCCTGCATTTAAGTTGTTCTTAATTTTTCATCAAATGCATAATTTTTTATTTCCAAAGTACTTATAGTTTTGTAACGTTTAAGCATTTGAAATAATTGACCTAAAAATAAATTTGAGATAGAGAACTCCACTACAAATAATAGGCAGATGTATAACAAACACATTAATAACTGAAATATGAAATTCTTTCTATACTTCCCACTACATGGTACCTTGAACAAATGTCTTATAGTCCCAACCAATGCCTTACAAGTGAAATTGATAGACAGAAACTATAGGAAATCTGTTTGTGTATGCATGTAAGGACTAGATATTGTAGTAGCGTGGGATTCAAAGGCTCACAGCTATCTTGCCAAAAAACCTGAGAGATCTACATGGAGTGGGGTTAGCTGTTTTCAAAAAGCACTTTGACTTTCTGCTGTCCAAAACCCCAGATGAACCTATATCATGGCAAGAAACTCAAACAAAGACAGCAATATCACAAAAAGCCAACCACATGAAAATGGCCATTGTAAAGTTGATGTTACTAGTAGTGCCCCAACATGGCTACAATCTTTGAGTTGAAATGCATAAAAAAATGTAAGAAATGTGTGTGCATACACAAGTGTATGTAAGTGTGTGCAAATGTTAGTTTTGCACATCTTGTCACTGTTTCATAGTACAACCAGTTGCCCATGTGCTTTTGAAGAACTGTGGATTAAAAGATAGTCTTTTACCTGAAAAATAGGCTTGAATTGGGTACTGAAAGAGCATCTAATTATAAATTCTTGTCTCAAGTAAGTCCCTGTCCCATTCATGTTAACATGGAAAAATGAATGTAAAAACGATCGAACAATTAAATGTAAAAATGATTGAACAGTTAATGGGCCCCTTGCAGACTAGATCAAAATAATAATAATTAATAATTAAAAAACATTACCTTAGAATTTTATAAGTGCAAATAGTTAATTGACCATGAAACAGTTGTTTCAGGATTTAGTAAAAGTTAAAACAGTTGGAAATTAATTTGCAGTTAATTTTTAATGATCATGTTTAATAAGTTGCATGCATATATGTGTTTCTTGTTACCACATATGAGGCATTCATGTCAAATTTCCTTTGATATATTATGTTCCTTTGATTTATATAAACAAAATTGTTAATCAGAAGAAATTTGTAGAATTGTGAACTATGTCTATTGAAAATCAAAAATAGAAATTCAATAATTTGAATTTTTTTTTTTTTTTAATTTTTTTTTTTAATACATTTTCTTATTGCTCAATTTTTTTGGACTTCATCTGCTATTTTTTACAAGAAATTCAACCCTTACCCTTTATAGTGAATATATCTATGTAATCTTTGATAGTTTTGCATTAGCTGCAACGTCAAATATTTGGAAATACTGACATTATGGACTAAAGCTTTAATCAGTAATTGACTGATATGTTTCATCATCATCATCATCATCGTTTAACGTCCGCTTTCCATGCTAGCATGGGTTGGACGATTTGACTGAGGACTG
>JAOPJW010005814.1:74220316-74242683 GCA_027122535.1 Octopus maya
TCTCACACAAGGCCAGATATTTCCACCTGACCATCCAAATATGTGCTGCACTAATATGGTAAGTGTCAGTCTTTTAGATGTAGTTGAGGTTTTTCTTTGTAATTGTAACTATAGAAACTTTGGTATGTTTTTATTATTATTTTTCTTTTAATCAGCCTATCCTCCATCATTTTACAACATGGACTGAAAACACTAGAGAGGCAGTCTTTTATGAATGAAGTGTAACCTCTACACTGTTTCGTTGTTACTGTTCTTCTTGACAGGTGGCCTTCATTGTGGCTTGCAAAGTCTACATCTTGTTAGTGCAGTTAGGGTAGTACCTTTTACATAATCTGATGCAGTTTGTTTGCATTACCCAACTTCCTAGATTAGTTACACTCGCTACGACTGTGAAGCCATATCTTCTGTGTTGCATGGCAGGAATCCCAAAGTTTATATAGCACCCCTCATACTCTGAAGGTGTCTATCTCAGGGTGTGAGATTCATCTGAGGCTGGTAGTAATGAGATTGATGCAGTGGTACTAGGTCAAAGAGATGTTGGAACTGGGAATTGAGGCACTGGGTGAGGTGGTGTGGAAATGTTTAGGTTAGATTTTAATATATAAAAGAAATAACAGATAAGCATATTACAAAAGATAATTTTAAAGATTAATGATAAACTACCATTGACCCAAAAGTATCAAGTGTAAAACACTGAAAATCACAGATATTTGTCAAAACTACCAAAATTCTTTAAAGTTCTGTGCATTTTTTAAAAGGTATTGCTAAAATATCCAATTTTAAACAGGTATCAATTTTTTCTTAAAACTTTCCATCAAATTAATTATTATTCTAAGCTGTATTTCATATTAATTCATTATTAAAGTAACGAAACCTAATCCTATTCACCTGCATCTTTTCTCTCTCTCTCTCTCTCTCGTAGTATATACATAATTGTATCGATGATATGTATAATAATATCGACCTCATTGATAAATAGTTGCTTAATTTTTTTCTTCTACACATTTAGAGGTAAGTAAACATTTCATTAATTTCAGGTTTAGAGACATTTTCTCGTTTGTGTTCAAAGTTATCTTTCCTGTAACTCCTCAGTAGCCTCCCTTCAATGAATTATTTCTAAAATTCTATTTTGCCTTTTTAACAGGAGAGAACATGATCTTCATATAGTCTGTTAAATACGTACTGCTAGTAATATAATTTTGAAATAATTTAGTTTCTTGTAAAATGTTGATTATGACGATAATGATAATTATAGAAGTTGTACATCTCACTTTTCAAAATGAAAGCCAATTAATTTAACTTCAGTTATCAGTTTGAAAACAAAAGTAATCCTAGTATGAGTTTTTGAGAATTTTTTTCTTTTTTCTTTTTTTTCCCCCTCAAGAGAAAATTAATATTGTAAATGCTGTAAATATTCAGCAAGTACAAAATGATTTTATTATATCTCCAGAACTATTAATTCACATACCACTTATATCTTTCACTCTGAAATGAGAGCAAATATTCTAAAACATTAAATGGTTCACAACTTCGTTTTTATTTCTTGAAATCTTAAAATCACTTTTAATCTACCTCATTTGGGTTTTTTTTTTTACATTTGTGGAAAAATTTTAACTAAATATAAATTTCAATTTGAATATATTTCATTTTATGTATTCGGTTTTTTTTTTTTTTCACTACTTCCTTTATTTTACTTTTTTAAATTTCTAAAGCCATATTTCTAAAAGTTAGTTATCTTTAATTTCTCATAATTCATTTCTTTATTTCCTAAAAATAAAGTACAAGTATATAATGAAGACTAATTATAATTGATTCTTTAAAAAGTTTTGTCTCTCAGCTGTTAGATTTATTTTAATAATTAATAACTAAATATATTTTAATAATGTTTAGAATAATTTTATTGACTGAATTTTTAGCAGTCTGTCTTAATTGCCAGATGGAGATATGAATGAATGAATAAATCATAAAAGATTCGTATTTTTGAAGGGCTAGAAATTTTCATAAGTTATCAATTTTGACCCTTTAGCAGTGATCCTTTATCCTTTAATTAAACAGTTATATTGTTAACAAAATATTCCAGTTCAATTTTCAGTTGTTTAGTCCTCTGATTGATATTATAATTAAAAATGACAAACTCAAAGACAAACTTTATTCAGAATATTTTTCATTTATCAAATATTATCTTTGATATTTTTCTTTTTTATTGTCTTGCTTTTTCTTTAAAAAATTTCTTAATCATCTTTTAAAAAAAAAATAATAATGTTTAGCTGTTTTTGTTTATCTGTATTATCATTATCAGACATTAATGATGTCTACACTTTACTCTTTTACTGCTTTTGTCAATTCAACATTGTGAAATATTGATCATATTCTGTTGTTGCCTTGTACCTGCTCGACAACAATGTCTAATTCTGTATACACATCATTATTCATATTTTTAAGAAAAAGAAAAAGACATGAATAAAAAGACATTTGTTTTTAATCTTGTTTTTTGTTGGTTACTTAATTCTAGAAAGGTGTCTTTCTATTTCATTTTAAAATATTGTTCTTAATCATAATTTAGATATGTAGAAAACTTGGTTTGCTGTAAGTTTACTCATTCCACAAGAGACAATAGAATTGCTATCAAAATGCTTTGAATTCTTAATCTCTGAACAAGATCAAAAGTTAAGGTGTTAGGAATGTGTGACAACTGCAGAGCTTAAGTTGGAATTGAATTCAAATCTACATTTGTGTGTACAACTCTTATTTGTTTTCCTTCACCTAGTTCTCATGAATAAGTATCAGAACTTAGGGAAATTACCTGTAATAGAGTATTATACTATCCAGTTTCTCTCTTATCTGCTTAAAACTTTAGATATTAAAATTTATTACTGGTTCTCTAAATTCATATGGTTAGTAAAAATATATTCTCTGAATAACAAACTATTATATATTTCGAATATATGACAATTTTTGAGGCTTTAAAAAATGTGTCCCAATTTGAACTCATGCCCAGTGTATAATTTAAACTACTGATTTATAGTGGAAACTTATATTGTGTGTATGTTCATCTCGACATCATGCAATAATTAACAAACATCACTGTCATACAAGCAATCTTTTTCATCTGCAATCATCATCATCATCATCAGCGTTTAACGTCCGCTTTCCATGCTTGCATGGGTTGGACAATTTGACTGAGGACTGGTGAACCGGATGGCTGAACTAGGCTTCAGTCTGATCTGGCAGAGTTTCTACAGCTGGGTGCCCTTCCTAACACCAACCACTCTGAAATTGTAGTGGGTGCTTTTACGTGCCACCGGCACAAGAGCCAGTCATGTGGTACTGGCAATGGCCACGCTCAAAATGGTGTTTTTTACGTACCACCTTGCACAGGAGCCAGTCCATCTTCCATGAAAATATATCTTGCCATTGTACTGTTCATATTCAAAGGATTAGGGTATAAATATTACCTTACTTAGAGACAAGAGAATGTTGGCAACAGCAAGGGCAACTAACTGCAGAAAAATCTACCTCAGGGAATTCTATCTGACCCATGCAAGCTCAGAAGAGTGGATGTTAAACAATGATGATTATGATCAAGATCCAAATATCATATTTAGTATTTTACGAAAACCTCAAATTTAAGGTTGATTTTTAGTTTTGAATACCAGCTTATTTGCTAATATTCTTGTTTTCAACACCAAATTATTTGTTAATAATCTTGTTTGTAAAATATTATTAGATACAATGTTTATTCATCAGCAGCATCACACTGTTTTCATTTGAAATTTGTTCATCATCTGACTCATAATAATTGCTGGTATGTCCTTTCATTACAATGTTTCTAATAAAATATACTATCTATGATTTTGAATTACTTTTGAAAATTATCAAGAATTTGCCATTAAAATAATAAAGGGCAGTTTTAATTTAAACAAACATTTTAAACAGGTGGTTTTGTATCACAGAACCAGATGGTTTGATATCAAAAAAGTTAATAGATGTTCAACTAGAGATATGACATAAATAAACTATTTAAAGTGCAACTGGTTTTATTTGTGGTCAGAATAAATTATTGTTTGAAGATTTCAGGGTGCATATTTACAAAAGATATACTTACTTACAACATAGAAAATGTAAACTAAACTGGTTTGGTGTAAATCTTATGGCATATAATGATACTTGTCTTTTTTTTTTCTTTAACTGTTTAATATTTGTTTCATTGATTTTCAGTGATTCATAAAACATGAACTGGTAAATTATTATTTTTTTTTTAGATATATATTGTTGTAATAATATTTTGTCTTTAGAAATATTGCTGCAGTATAAATAATATCTAAAAGAGCTGGAAATTTCATATCAATGATATATATATTCCAATGTTTTGTTATTTTCCTAAATTCTAAATACATTTGCACTTTTTTGTCCAGTTTTCTTTCATATTAACTAAAGCTGAACTTCTTACTACAAATGTGTTATTTTTCTAATTCAGTTTGTTTTGTTTTTTAACTTACAAAATCATTTTATTTAATTAAATTTTGATCACTCAATATTTTTATCTTGGTAATATTTTCAGTATATTTTTAATCCTTATTAAAATGTTTCAAAACTTCAATTTTTTCCTAAACATTCATTTTCTCATTAAACACTTTTGCTATTTTTCAACTTATTTATAGTATCTATATTTGTTTTGCTTATTTTTCTTGTTTTATTTGCTTTATTCATTAACTGCCAATTATAATTCAATGAGTCTTTATTTTGCTGTGTTATTTTAATTTAATTTTGCTATACTGAGTTATGTATTATTACTACTCTTGTGGAATTTAGCCAGACAGAAGTCTCTGAAACCTGTTACACACATCTATTGTTGTTAATTGACAATGCATCTATTGTAAAATATAGACTATACAAATTTTTAACAAAAGTAAATAGCTTTTAATTACCGTGCACAGATACACCAGAAATATCGAGTTGTTTCCCTTCAATATTCAATACGCCTTTAAAAGAAAAATACTCTTTCACACAAAATTCACTCTACTCTTTTAAATAACTTTCTTGCTATTCTCACTTAATTTTTATAGCACCTTTATTTATTGTATACTGTAAACTAATCACCCCAGGTTGTCCTGATAATTCAAATTCTTATCAGGTGATTGATTTCAGTCTAATATGAGAAATTAAAAGATAATTTTTACTTGTCATAGTTGCTAATTTCCTGTCAACCGACAAAACTCATTATTAGATTTGTAGTTGGTTGCCAGCTGGCAGAATCGTTAGCATGTGAACAAAATCCTTAGTAGCATTTCATCTGTCTTTATGTTCTGAGTTAAAATTCTGCTGAGATCAACTGTGCCTTTCATCCTTTTGAGATCAATGAAATAAGTACCAATTGAGAACTGGAGATGACATAATCAACTAGCCTCCTCCCACAAAGTTTCAGGCCTTGTGCCTATAATAGATAGAATTATTAGGTTTGTAATTTCTTCCTTTAGATGTAAATTTTCTGTATCCATTTCTTATTCACAGAGATTGTTCCATCAATTGAAATATATTCTAGACTTTTAGATAATCTCTGTTGGAGTTTCACTCAATACACCAGCAGTCTATCTATCATTCAATAATAGCTTTCCCAGCTCTTCCACATGCCATACCCTTAGCTCCTGCACTAAGCTGTTCATTTTACTTTTTTTCTGTTTGTATATATCTGCTTCTGCTCTTGCTTATATTTTCATTTTATCCCCCCCACTACCACCACCTCTCAAATTCAATTATTTGTTTCCTTTATTTAAGTTAATATATTGTTTGATGCAATGAGTTCAAATCACTGTGATATTGTTACTATGATTAAACTCTGTCTAAGTAGTGACTTCTTACAGAATGCAGTTTGTTGCCATGGACCAATGTCTTGAAGCAACTGTAGTGGTTTGGTGTCTGTTAGACAACTTCCAAATAAGTGCTGCTACTCAATAATTCCTTTCCAAATTGACATCAGCCAGCCAGTCAGATGGCCATCCATCCAATAACCAGCTCTAGTGTCTGTGCATTTTCCATACTGAGAAGCTTGCAAACATCACCAGGGTGAGTGTGGCTGGACTACTTATCTATGTGCTATGATGCGTGCTGGTGCAGCATGTGCCTATTACTACTATTGTTACTATTAATTCAAGTAAACCAAACCCCCACCAGATAGTAATGTTTGTTATCTTCCAAGCAGCATGTCCCCCTGCCCCCCATTTTCCCCTGTGTCTCAGTTATAGTTTAATAGATTTCCCATAGGAAATGCTTCTTAGTGCATGATATTCCATTTAACATCATTGTTTTACTACCTCTGTTTCCTCCTGTAATTCAGTGCCAATTACAAAGAGTTTTCTTTTTATATAAAAAAAATAGTACCACATTATGGTGATTATTAATTACCAATCAGGTATCATGTTCTATCTATATACATTAATACCTGTTGGTTATTAACTTTTGTGAAACTAGGTGTCTGCTTCTTGTTTATGACCGTGGTCAGTATTATAGATACTACTCAAGTGTCAGTTACTATAATCACAATTTCATGTTAATATATTCTTCACTTCTTATCTCATCCCCTTCTTCATCTCTCTTAGTGACTTGTACAATCACATCTTAAATGTGAATTATTGTTTATTTGAAGCTTTCTTAATTGTGAAAAGATTAAGATATATTTATCTTTAGAATGTATTTTTGATATTTTTATAATGTTATAGATTGAGTTAATAAACAAACATGTACTTGGAGATTATTCAATTAGAATGTAACATACAATGAATCTAAAAACAATTGTTAAACATCATAACTGTATTGGTTATTTCTAACATTCTAGTCAGTTCTTCATAGTTCTGGGAATTTTATTCATTTTTATGTTGTTGCTAATCTCATTTCACAAATGGATTTTAAAATGAAAAAAAATGTTTTTTGCTTTGAAATATTTTTAGCATTTTGAATTGATGAAAAAGAAATTACAGAATTCATGTGCTAAATTTTTATCAGTGACTAGCGAGTTATTTTAGATTGTGAATATTTGTATTTACTGTGACTGATTTTTTTTTTTTTTTTTTTTTTTTTAATACCATTTAAGAATTCTTTATTATAATTTATGAATTTATTATATTGTAGAAGATGAATTTTTATGATTTGAAGTCTGAAATTTTTGTGAAATGTTGTATAAAAATATTTTGGGGGCCCAAAAAATATTTCTAATAATTTTTGTTATGTTCATAAGAAAATTAAGAAGACTAGTCTTTGAAAGGATTTTAAATAGTTAGCATACAGAATCAGGTTAAACAGAAATGCACTAAAATACAGTATACCTTAACATGCTATAGAAATATTATTTCATATGAAATAGTTAAATTTTTTAGAAGATTCACAAAATAAGCTTAATATAGCCATTGGTATCATAACTATTGTATTTCAAGAAGGAAATTATCTTAGAAATAAGAAAGTGCAGGACTATGGTTTCTTCCTAATTTAGAATCACTCTTAAGTCTATTTAGAGACATAGGTTTATTTAGTTTATGTAATATGTTCTTCAGCTTGACTTGTTGACCTTAGCATATTCCATTTGTTATTACTTTTGTTCTATACTAACCTTATTGAACCCTTGTAGGTTCCTTATACACTCTTCCAAAACAGCTACCTTTTACTAACTCCATCCACCAGGTTGTAGCCATGTTGAGACACTACCATATAGTTTACAATATCTTTTTCTCTTGTGATTTTTTTTTTTTTTTTCAGAAACTTGACAGTATGCTTTCCCTTCAAAAAGCAAAATTGTGTATGTGTGTAAGCCCACACACTCACACACACATTTAGTGTCGATTGTTAGAAGAAATTGTACTCACGATAACAGAGATTAATAATAATCTTATTTTGGTCAAGCTACTCTCTTGCTACTCTGGAATTTCACCTGTACATTCATAGGGTCATAAATTGTCTGATGATCCTGTGAATGCACAGATGAAACTCCAGAGTAGCACAAGACTGACTTGACCAAAACATATATAAGCTTATACCTGAGAATGATGAATCCCTAGTTCTCCTTACATCTGTCAAGGCAAACTATAAACCAAAGCATACCCTGGAGATCATTCCACTCCTAGTCTTCCCCAGCCAGTACTGAGCCACCAGAGGAAAAAATTATTAAATCTAAAAAGTGAGTGCAGCTCTGTACATGCTTTACTCACTTTAAATAATTTGATACTGAGGAATTTCTTGGAAAACACTATGGAAAAAGTTTTGTGGTGATAAGAAGCTGTGAAATATACAGGCTTCACCAACTGGAAGTATGTTAATTGCAAACCAGCATGAAGGTTGTTGTTCAGTTACTTGAGTTGACTGAGTAGTCCTTTCCAGGGATAGCACTGCTCACCTGATAATCACAAAAGACCTAGAAAAGGTGGTCAAAACAATACTTGCCTATTTCTGGACCTGTAGGTAATATTTTTATTGTGTGCGTATGTATAACATACATATATGGTAATGCCTATATGTTGATGACCTTATTCTTACGGCTGAGTATGTAGTACAGTTAGAAGAAAAATTCTAGGAGTGAAATCAAAGGGCCTCAGAGTTTTCTTAGCAAAGACTTAAGTATTAGCAAGAAAAAAAAAACAGACAAGGAAATGACCTTGCTCAGGATGCTGAGAAGAGTAAGTAGAAATTCCATATAGTCTACCCATTGTAAACTATAGACACACAAGGAGTGCAGTGGATTCATAGGCAGGCTTACAGAAAAAGCAGACTTTATATGTGGTAGATGCACGAGAAATACTAACAGCACGTATGAAATAAATTTTTTGTGAATGCCCAAGGGATTACCTAGAGGAAGTAGATATTTCTGCTATAGAGGAGAATGTTTTGAAAGTATAGTTTCTAGAATAAGAAGCTGGGGATAGTTCAGGGAATTATTATTTCTGTTGATAACACAATTTTACTCTCTCAAGGTAAACAATAGACTGTATGATGTTTGTCTTAGAACAACAAATGTTTACATGGTAGACAGAAATGGACTCTGAGTACAGAGTACATACAAATACTAGAAAGGAATGAAGTTAGCATTCTAAACTAGATGTGCGTAAATTATGGAGTACAAGTGTGTGAAATGAAAAACTAAGGGTGAAGTTCAGAGTAGACTGTGAACTTTGACATAATGAATATTTATGTTGTATGTGTACACTAGTGTTGCCCTATACTTTTCATTAGTCAGCAAAAAAAGCAAGCATAATACACCTACTCAGGTAATAGAGTGGGTGTATTATTTATATAGTATTATAAATTTAGTCTCATGACTGCTAATTCATGTGGAAGAATCTTTGAAGCATGGAAAGACATGTTTTTCATGGTAGACTGGAAATGGATGCACCTAAAATCAGGACTTAAGTGTCAACAATGGCGCACAACTTAAGGAGGTTAGTGACTTCATGGACCTTAGGTCCTATGTTGCTGATAGTCAAAAGAAAACTTCCTGTAGAAAGCAGTCCTCTCATGAAGTTCAAACCTGGACTATAAACAAGAAACCTCAACACTGCTTGATCATATGTACACCAAGTATACACCAGTGAGATATCAAAATATCTCATGCTGTGAGCATAAGACCAAAGAGAAGATCTATGAACATAGTGTACCTGTTTCTGTTATAATTGCTCAAAGCAGTGGAGGCTTTACTGGTCACTGCTTTCAGGCTGGACATATGAGATGTTATATCTTGGAGGTTTCCACATCCTAGTAGCAGACAAAGACTACTCAGTTATTATTGGTGGGCACACAGCACAAAATTGAGGATCTACCAAAAGCTAATGGAGAACAGTGATTCTTAGTATGGTCTTGTGAAACACACCACTTGTTTTCAAGTAAGGTAATGTTTCTCTGTACCTGGACATGATTTTAAAAAAAGATTAGAAACAAAGGACATTATTCATATGATGATGATGTGCCTTTACAACTATCACAAGCTGTCAGAGAAAGGAGACATAAACACACACGCACATATATACATGTACACACACATACATGAAAGGCTTCTTTCAGTTTCTGTCAACTAAAACCAAGGCTTTGGACTGTAGCAGAAGACTTTTGCCCAAGGTGCCAAGAAGTGAACTTCTTAACCGCACAACTATGCCTGCACCTAATGTGTGTATATATGTGTACACCATATGTAATACACGCACACAAATATATATATATATATATAGTCAAATCGAACATTGAAAATAGAACATTAAAAATAACAAATAACAGAAAACGGTACATATGGAATGTATTAGCATGACGCGCACACACACACACACACACACAGCTCTCTTCTCACAGGGAGAGCTGTATTAATTCAGCAATTATAACTCTCTCCGTAGTTTGCATTAAGGTCTCTATCCCATATTATACATACTAACAACTACACAGAAATATCAAGTCATTTATCATGCCAATCATTTTTTTTATAATTGTCTGTGATCTACTAACCCTCTTGTTACCATATTTCTGTTGAAATTATATAGCTTTTGTTTCGATTAATTTTGAAAATACTGAAAAATTTAGTAAAACAACTTTGTCATTATCAACTTTAACAAGAAATTTTGATTGAATGCTTTAATACAGATGACTTTAAAAAGAGGATTTGTATAATTGAACTAGGGGCAGTTTCAAGCAGATTAATATCAGAAGAGTTTAAATCTAATGAGATTTGTGCTTTGCCTTTCCCTATGGTTTTTTCAACTTTGGGAGAAATGAATTTTTATCTGATTGCAGACTCCTCTATTAAAAGCTTATCACTCTACTATACTGCTTACAATAAATAAAGTTCTTCAGTAGTTTCTTCCAATTTTCTTCTTCTGTTAGTGGGATTTATGAGTTCATTCTGTTTTTTTCTTTTCTTTTTTTTTTTAAGAATATTATAACAAATTCTTATAAACCTTAATAAATATTTCATCAAGTTCATCTTTTCCATTATATTAATATTTGAAACACTACTTGTAAAACCTAAACATCTATATTACTAAAGCATGTTTTGACTATATTCAATAAGCATGTATAATACTGCCCTTAAATAGCTTTAATTTTTTTTTTATTTTGCACGACAAACCTCTGTGTTGGTTATTACATTTATTATCAACTATTTATTTTTACAAATTTTATCATTGCTACATAATTTTATTCTATTCTATTACAATATTACATTTACAAATCTAGCAAGATATGACTAATTTTTCCATATTGTTAATAATTTCTAGCGTTGAGTAAAAATATGATGTAGCCTTTACAGTTTTGTTACTATCTAATAACTTCTCATTTATAACTTACTACCTTGTGAAAAATTCATTTGAAATCTTAGTATATTTGTTTTAAAAGTTGTGCTCCAATTAAATTTATACATGCATATTATTATGAATACTTCAGTCATATTAATTTTTTGCTGTTTCTTTTCAGAATGTCGTGTGGGGTTCTATAAGTTGGGTAGCAAATGTGTTGCCACCTGCCCAGTACAGTATTACGGTTACGTTGAAATTGTTTCATCACATAATGGCAATTCAAATAAAACAGTCGCTACGTGTCGCAAGTGTCACCCAGCATGCAATAAATGCAAAGGAGGAAGGAATACTGATTGCTTCGAATGTAATCCTGATTATATTCTAGAAAGCAGACAGTGCATTCCAAAAGAATTCATTGAATCTATGAGTCCTTATAAATTCCTCATTTGGTTTGCATCAATTGTTGTCATGCTCTTTGTCTTTTATTGTGCGTTTAGGTTGTGCCCACAATACCTAAAGCAACAAGAGAAGCAAAGTATTGATCAACAACCATCTCAAGGTAATTAACCTATTTTACTTCATCTAGGTTCCTTACATTCACACAAGGCTACTAATGATTTGATTTTCTATGTCCTGCATACATAAACTGGCTTCAACCAGGATTTTAAATTTGTCTCATTTGACTTCATTTAAGGAGTTTACCTTCTGGTCCAATTGATTAAAAGAAAATTTATGTCCAGTGCTAATCAAAATGCAAAATTAGCTTTATTTTTTGTTTATTTCTTTCCTTAATTTCTATGCCAAAACTTCTGTTGGAGTTTGCCAAAACTTCTGTTGGAGTTAACAGTGCCCTAGCAAGGAAGGGTGGAGGAGAAAGGGAACCGAGTACCAAGCATTAGTGAAGGACTGCCACAAGAATAAGTGGAGGAGTTTGGCAGGGTTCACAGGTTGTATTCTGAGTGAGACCAGTGGAACTCTAGACATTATAAGAATGAGCAGCAGAAGAGCCATCAAGAATAACATAGAAACTGCTGAGAAAGTATCTAAATGGTTCTTGTTGAAAAACAATGAACAGTATGTTCAATGGAATTCCTCTCAGACACAGGCCTAGGCTTGATCAGTCTAGGTCATGGTTGCCTGGGTGACAGTGTATACTGTAAGAACTAAAACACCTGGTGGTCCCAGGATGCAATACTGACAATGTGTCCAAGAAGTGTATTGAACTGAGTATTAATCTTTCTTCAAAGATTTTAGATTTGGTTAAATAAAATGAATCTGCTGAGAGAAGCAAATTTTACATTTTTTTTTTTTTTTTTCATTAGGAGTGTGTAATTTATTTAAATGACTAAACTGTTTTTTATTTCATTAAAATAATTTTCAAATTTTTTTGTTCTGCCTTTAACAGAAATGTCTATGCCACCAGCACCACCATCACCACTCCAGAATACTTGGTCAACATGTAACCATTCTCACCAACCTGTGGAACAAGGCTTTTGAGCTCTCTGAAATATCAAAGTAATTACTTCCTCATCAAATTGGCCAAATGAAGATTTTGGTCTCTTGTAGGCATAACTCCAAGGAATACTCTTACTAGCCTGCCATATTGAATCGTTGTCCATTCTCAGTCACATTTTGGGTGGGGAATTTAAATGCCAAAGCATTGGTAAATGTCTAAGTCTCAAGATGACAATACATAACCATCTTGGAATCTTATAATGTTGTTATTTGACAGCTTTGTCATACCTTAATACGTTAGCAATCTCTGTCTCTTTCATAATCACACACAAACACACAACACCTAAAGCAACGAGAGATTGTGTGTGTGTGTATGTGTGTGTGCAGTAACACATACACACACATTCTAGAAATGAACAAAAGCCAATTAGTGTAAATGCACTTAAAACTAAATTTCCTGTGAAATTAGGAAATTCAACTGATATTTATATGTGGGGAGGAAAAAAAAAAGAAAAAAATCATGTAATATTAATAATTAAGCCAATTACTAATGTTAAAGTTGCTTTCAATTGATAGTATTGCTAAGTCTATATAAAGAATATAGCATATTGTATTCTAAATTATTGCTATGTTGTGCGTAAAAGCATGATCAAGATCAGCTATGGTTATGCTTGGGCTTACTCTAAATTATATCCCTGGATGAGATGTTGTGCTAGTCCAGGCAGGCTGGGGAAAAGCTCTCAATTCAGATGCATCCATTTACTCTTGTATGTTAAATCAAGCTTTCAAAGTTCA
This sequence comes from Octopus maya, assembly GCA_027122535.1. NCBI lineage: Eukaryota > Metazoa > Mollusca > Cephalopoda > Octopoda > Octopodidae > Octopus > Octopus maya. The sequence goes on from JAOPJW010005814.1 coordinate 74,233,822, forward strand.
TCATAAAGCTGTGTCCAATACAGAATAGTCTGATGTTTAGGAGTAATAATCTTTACAGAGAATAAATACAGAGGGAGACATAGTTCACATAGGCCCTTTGCATTCATTCTTGATTGATGACTTCAATCAGAATCCAAACACCAAAATATTTCAGATTTTTAAAAGGGAAGCTGTATGATCGATTATATCTTTTTGAAATAAGGGAGATGAAAATGTTATGATGGATCTTCAAATGTGAGCCAGAAAATGGATTGATTAAATGAAATTTAGGAAATTAAAGTCATTGAGACACTCATTTTGTCGCAGTAGATTTGTGATATAATAATCATATAGAGATAATTTTAGTAAGAATTGAGTGGTAAAATACTATTCACTTGATAAAATATTAGTCACTTGCTACATAGTAGAGACACTAAAAAAGAAAAACCTATGGAAAAATTAGATTGCAGATAACTTAAAGCACTTAGCCTTCATGTTAACAATATAAACAAATTGGGGTCAAGTATTTCAGTTCTTTTCAAAATAAAGGGCTAATGGGACATATAAAAAATTAAGATTTGTATAATGTGAAGGCATTGTGATCAAAAATAGAAATTACTTGATACAATTAAGATTATGTATCCTTTAATTCCAACCTACATATGTTGGAAAGAAACAATATGGAGACAAAAACAGAAGAATCCTTAATTCTGCTTCCTACAGATAATCCCTAGACTTCAAAGGATAACTTTATTATAATATAGTTGTTTCATTTTGGATTATTTTTAATGTTTTGTACATTACTAGGATTGGCAGAAACCTTAGAATTTTAGTAATTTCTTTTTGGGGCCCCCTGTTTTCAAATACTGTGCAGGGTGGCTCAGCCTTTTATCTGTCCATGATTTTAAAATAAGTATTGATATTATATTGGAATTGATTAAATTGGTTATAAAACCCGCTTTTAGACAAACTAGCTTCGTGTCTAGTCACAATCAGTATTATCCAATATAGTCTTCATTTTTAAATAGTGGTTTTTCATTGATTCAGAAAATCCTTCCAGAGGCCTTCAGGAAGTGGAAGGATTAGAAAATTAGATTAAATTATTAAAGTAAATTTTTCATTATAGATTCTAAAAGTTGGTAATCAGAAGTAATAGATGATATATGAATAAATTTTGTTTATATAGAGCTACATTAATACGAAAACATAAATTAGCTCCATGATTTTTTTTACAGTCCAAGGAAGATTACAACAGCCATAGACCCCTCTACCATTTCCAGATAATGTGGTTGATGTAGGTGATGTTTTGTTTGAACTTCTACATGTTGATGCCTGTAGAGAAAAAGTAAGAACTGCAGTTCTGTGGAGAAAGAATTGGCTGAAGTATTTCTTGGCAGATTCTCAGCTGTCATTAGTATTCTTGTTAATTATATCAAATGCATAAAAACCTGGAGAACTGAATATGTGTGACAAAGCCTACTATTCATTCAAACTTCTACTAGATAATGGAAAATGTGGAAGTAATAATCCAGAAAAAGTGTCTATAAGTAAAAGAATTTTTTCTTAAAATGGAAAGAAAATTCTTTAGAGTTTTGTACTTTACTGAAATCGTAATATCTTTTTATGAATGCATTCTGTTTAAGGTTGTGAGTTACAAAAAGATGTAATACACATTTTTTTTTTTAATGAATCTCTCTGGCTAGTAATTTAGTACAATTTGGCTCTTCCATTCCTTACAATAACACAATACACAGTTGTTATCAAACTAGTTTTATTCTTCAGAAAGATAGAATATTTCTGAATTCTCAGTCGCAACTGTGTAAATGCTCTTTTAAAAATGTGTATGGAAAAATTTTTTAAAAAGTCATTTTAGAAAACTTCCATTTAAAAAAAAAATCTGCTTAAAATGATTTTACAAAAATGACTGCATTTGAAGTCCTCCTCCTCCTCCTAATTTAAGGCAGTGCCTATTTGCAATGTATAACAATGTTTATACATTTACAAATTTCTCAAAGCTGAATTTCCATTGGATATTTAGCCATCCATCCTAAAATCTAAGGAATCTTCCATCTGACTATATTAAGTCATCCACCTTAAGTGTTGTATTAAAGTTCCTGGAAATATCTTGTTATATTTTCATACTGATTCTTACAGAAAATTATTCTTTGTCTACATATCCCATGTTTTCATATCTGGCATTTAAGCTATCTTAAAGACTTCTTGTTCCTTTCAAGGAGGACTTGTTTAGCCTAGTTTGGTAACTGAGTTACATTGGGTTACCCACTATATGAAAGCTCAATATATTTTGTACAATTTGAGTAAATATTTTTTTCTAGTCTTTGTTTTTATATTTTAGCTTTTGTAATACAACTTCCTAATTTTGATTCTAAGTCTGCTTTTTCTATGCTGGCTGTGTGAGAAAATGGTAATGGGTTAAGTGTGGCATGACTTTGCATCATTTCTATCATTCTAATTTTGGCTGTTTCTGCTGTCTCAGGGACTGCATTGACACGTACAACTAAACCATTGTCACCCAGCATTAAAGATTACTTTTCAATATCATTCCACCTACTAAATACCATTTGTACAAACAAACTGATGATCTCAATAAAAATACATTTTTAAAAAGAAACATTTTCTTGGTTTTGCTTCATTTATTTAAGTTTTCCTTATCGATTATTTGGATGTGGTCAGCATTATCTAATCCATGGTTGGAAGTGTGCATGAACACAATCTTGACTGTATTAGCAGAAGGCCCATTTGCAGATTACCTCAATGACAAATGATAACATTATTATTGTGACTGATGACTTCAATAGACATGTTAGGCAGCATCCTGGTCAATTTTAGGGCAGACATGGAGGTTACAGCTTTAGTTCTAGTAATGCAAAGGGACAAAGGCTGCTGGAATTCCATGATGCAATGATTTCTTGATCTGCAATATTAACTTCAGAAAACTAGCAAGCCAGCCAGCCACCCGATCACCTATCAATCTGATGGGCACATGAACCAGATTGACTACATTCTCACTAGGAAACAAGATAGACAGACTCTTGTGAATTTCAAAGTCCTTTGTGGGTGAAGAATGTACAACCAAATATTAGTTAGTGGTCTGTGACTTCAGAGCTAGAAGGACTGACAGACAAAACCCAGTCTCCAAAAAAAAGATATGGAAGCTTCAAAACGCAGCACAGTCAGAAATTTCAAGATATTCTAATTGAAGCATTTGACAAAAAGAAATTGAGATAGACACATAAAGAAGACAACTGGAAGCTCCTATGGGACAACCTATTGAGGGCCACAGACTAAATTTATGGCTGGTGAAAAGTCCTAACCAAACTGATGGTGATGTGGTGGTGGTTGTGGAACAGTGAAGGAAACTGAGGTAAAAAAGTGAAAAGACTGGCAAAAATGGAGGCAGCAGAAAATTATACCAGGTAGCCAGAAGAGAAGCTAGGTGTCAGGTTTACACTGCAAAAAGAAGAGGTTTACCAATGTTCTACAGCATGAAGATCAGATGTGTAAGGTGTTCTGGGTTGTAAAACTGTGTATCAGAGAAAAATGAGACAAAGGTAAGAAATATGTGCATATGGATAAAGGTACACTTGCACTTAGTGATTCTAAAAAGAAAGGGACATGGAATGGAAGTACTACTATGAATGATGACTAAATATGGATGGAGAATGTATGAGAGGAAGAGGGTTTTCCCAACATGAACCAAATAAAGGAACTAGCTATTTTAGTTGACAGCAGAATGAAAGATAAAGCAATTAAGAATATAAAGGCAGGGAAAGCTCCTGGTTCATCACTGAGATGTTTAAAATATCTGGCAGAGTAAAATAAATCCTAGTTAATCATGTAAATTAGGTTGTACAGGGAAGGGGCCATACACAATGACTGGTGTAGCAACTATCATATGCTGGTGACCTCGTTTGTATAGCAGAATCTGGAATAGAACTAGAAAAGAAATTCCAGGTGGGGTAGCAAAACCCAGAATCAAAGGGTTTTCAAGTTAATGGAGCAGAATCCAAACTCCTAGCAAACAGGACTATTGAAGAAAATGGCCCTGCTTGATATGTACAATGCAAACTATAGACACAAGTGGTACAGTGGAATCACAGGAAGCTTAACAGAGAAAGTAGACTTCATATGTGACAGGTGTGCCAGAGCAATAAACAGAAGTGAAACATTCTCTCAAATTCTCAAGAGATCCCTTAGGAGTACAGGTAGTTTTTTTTTTTTTTCTTTTTTTTTTACTTAGGTGACCTAATTAGCAGTGGAGGAGTATGTTCTGAAAGTATAGTTACTAGAATATAAACCAGCTAGAGAAAGTTCGGTGAGTTATCATCACTGTTGGTAACAAAAGGCCTTTCCCTCAGGGTGAAATACAGAATGTAAAATGACATTTGTATACAAACAGCAATGCTACATACTAATGAAATGTGGGCTGTAAATACAGAGTACATGCAAAGACTAGAAAGAAAAGAAGCTAGTATGTTTTGATGGAAGTGCAACATCAATATACATGTATGATAAGGTGCAAATGTGTTGAGAGAAAAATGAGCACGAGAAGAATCACATGTAATGTACAAGAGAGATTACACTGATATGACCATGCAATGTAATATGGATGATGAAAAGCTGTATAAAAAAAATGTTGATTGCTTAAAGCGGATGAAACTTGCTGAAGAAAGTGACCCAGCAAAGCATGAGATGAAATAGTGAGAGCTGATCTCAAGATGTTGAGCCTCATATTGGAGATGACACGTGACCAAGATGATTGGCATTTTACTGTGCTTAATAAAACCTGTCTGTCACAGTGATAGTGAGGTCATAAAAGCAATATGCTTGTCTAATCATGCACTGGGCCCTGCCCTGCACCCAGTCTGTCCCAAACAAGCTTTCCCTGCCTCACATCATCTTAACACCCATCTCATTATCACTCCTCTAATAATAGTACTATTCAACTGCTGTAATCATGACAGCAGAATTTATATATATTTCTTTCCCTTTGTACTAGTTGTTTCTTCCCTGCCTGGAACCACTTCCTTTAATATCTATCCCTCATCCTCAATATCATCCCTTTCCATTTCATTTTTCCACTGACCACCCCTTTCTGTGCCTCCAGTAATCTATCCCTCTCCACTGAGCTTCATCATAGAATGCCATATTTCTTTAACACTCTCTCATAGTTACTATCATACTCAACACCCTCTCATATTTGCTGTCAATGTCTCTCCACACACACACCTTTGCTCCTACTCATTATAGTCACCACTACATGCTGCCATCTCTGTCCCTGTACATCTCTCCCCACTCCAAGTCTCCCACCTTGCACATTATCATCCTTTTTTCTGATCTATCTGCAGGTTTATTATATTGCTGCTCTCCATCCTTCCTGTACTGCCACTTAGTATCACTTCCTTCTTAAGTTATTCCTTTTATTCCCCCCATCATCACCATTATTTTGTTTTTACCATCATTCACATCTCCATTCTAGTACATCATTCACTACATCAATCTCTACCCCATTTCTAACTATCTGCCATCCACCTCTCACAACTCCTATGAACTTATCCACTCACACTTTCCCATACTCAGTCCATATTCTTTCATATATTCACTTTCTTGTACCTTGAGAGTATGCTTTCACCTTATAAATACCTTTATCTTCTTTCCAACTACTCCTACCCACTCATATAATAGCTAGGGTGGGGGTAGCCATGTATTTCTATAGCAAGACACCTGTGCCTGTCTATCTATCATACTTTAGTCTCTCAACACCTTGCATAATGTCACCTCCTCTACTACAACCCTATGAAGTTGAGTGGTTTCTTTTCTTTTGCCTTGTGAATTATTGTTCAGATTAACGTCTGTGTTTGGCATTCAAATTGTCTTTGTTAGGATTTTCTCTCTAATTCCAATTGGGCCTGTTTGGTGTACATGAAAATTTCGATAGAAAAATCTGCTTCATGTAGATTTAAATCAACAGTTAACGATATTATGTTGCATACTTTCTAGGGCGGTTATTGAGTTTTGAGACTGATGGCTACAGGATAAGTACAAGTCCGCCAACTGTCTTGCTCAGGAGTGCAACAACCTGATCACGTGCAACCCTTCTTCGCAAATATATAGCCTGAATGAAAGATAGATAGATCCATAAATAGATAGATTTAGAGAGAGAGAGAGAGAGAGAGAGAGAGAGAGAGAGAGAGAAACATGACTTTAGTCAGCTGTACCGCCACATATTTCTATAATATTCTGAAAAAAAAATATTCATTTTATATTTCCTGTAATTTTCCAGAGACGAGTTTTTGTTGGAGTAAATTGCGATTATACTGATAAAATATACAAAAGATAACATATATATGTTACAAATATAAAAGTGAGAAATATCATTTATATAGTTTCACTTTGAGCTTATAATATATTCTCTCTTTCGGAAATTGGTGTTCATTTCAACACTTTGTATAAATACGAGGAAACTTGATAAAATTGAGTTAAAGTGATTACACGTATTCTATATTACTTATTTTGACAACTGTGTATTCCCAACAGATCTTTCAAGTGAGTGTTAACTGTAGTTATAATCATGATGATCTTTTCTACTCAATGCAGAATGCCTGAAATTTTGCGGGAGGGGAGTAGTCGATTAGATCGACTCCAGTACACATCTGGTACTTAATTTATCATCTTTGAAGGGATGAACTTGAACTCAGAACGGGAAGATGGGGGAAATACCACTCAACCTTTCGGCCGGTGCGCTAACGATTCTGCCTGCTCGCCACCTTGTAATAATCGGAATAATACTTTTCTGAATTATTCGCACAAGGCAAGCAATTTTAGGAAAGAGGACTAACCGAAAACATTGACCTCACTATTTGACCAATGTTTCTGTCATATACTCCTAAGAGGTGAAAAGTATTGTCGACCTCGGCGGAATTTGATCTATGAAAATCGTGAAGAAATGATGAGAAACATTATGCCCAACGTTCTAACTAAGCTACCTGTTCTCAGTTTGAATTAATTCTAATAATAATAATATTTATTTCCCTAGCAGAACATAAGCACGCAGGCCAAAACAAATGCTTAACGGCATATCAAACTCTGGCACATCAAATCCTAAGGTCCATCCGCCCCTCCCCGCACACACTCTTTTATTCTCTATCAATTTGCGAAAATTTTGTTTGTGCGTGCATGTGTACGTGTGTTTGTGTTTAGATACACTGCGAACCACACTGCCACCAAAACGACTCGTGTTTCTACTCGGCTGTGCCAAATAATCTTCATACGAAATGGCTCGTTTTATCATCACACTTATTTTGCAGATTTAGTGAACGAAACCCGAAGAGAGAGAGAGTGTGTTAAAGTTCAGAAAAATTGTCTTATAATACTGATGTTACTTAACATATTCCTCTGCCAACTGAAATCATATTCTATGAAACTCTTTAATTATTTGTAGAATTTAACAGTAGTTATCAGCAGCCGCATTATAAACATACTAATAGTAGAATATAACTTAGCGTATTTGATATTTATATGCATAATGAGAACATCATTACATATATGATATAATAAAACTCGTATGAATAAATTATTCGGTTATGTTTCCCTTGAATTTAAAGATAATTATTTACTTGTAAATGTCACATTTGAGTACTTGTGTCCTTACAAATAAATAGCTTCAATCATCTTGTACATAAAACTTAATATGTGAATTAAAATTGCAACGAATACCGTTCTTCTCCTTCATGTGAAGCTACCCAAATAAATCGATATTCGCATTTAAATGTCTTAATTTCGTTTTATGCCAACCTATAATATCTTGTGTCGTAACTTCTTAGAAACTTAATTTTCTGAATCATATCACAAACACAGGATGAATTTAAGAATATTTAAACAACAGTAACCACTCTCATTCAGAAAATTAATACTTCGTTTCTGAAATTACATCTTCTAATTTTAATCCCCACCCTACGAAAAGTATTAAAATTAATTTCATATTTCTTTCGTAACGGTTAGTACCTACTTTTTGAAATTTTATGTAAACTATTCAATAATTTTGATTCATATCCTGATTGAAATTAGCATATTACAGCTAAATTTTCTTGTTATTGGTAACTTCACGCTGCTTCTCTATTTATATTTAAACTTTGAACGACTTTTAAATTTGCAAACGTATCTTACATTATCTACTGCTTTTATGTTGATCACATGTGTCTCAACAGCTCTCCACAGTACATGTCGATGTAAATATCGATAGGTTAGTGTGTTCACAGATCAGGCTTCAAATTATGCAGAGGGGTGAGAAGATGTAGTAGTAGAGAGAAAAGCTAACATTGACATGTGGTGGCAAGGAGATAGTAAAGATGGTAAAACTACATAGTCAATGGACAACAAATACAGAATACCAGACCCCCACCAACGCAAAGCTCGAAATAAATAAGAGTTTTCGTAAATGGATATCTTGGGAAAGATTTGGTAGATATACGAGGGGTAGTCAAACGCAATCTGTCCTTTGGCCACAAAGCAAGTAATACTAAAAAAAAAAAAAAAAATTACCCGTTTGATTTAGCCTCCTTCAAAGTATTCGCTTTGGTAATCTACACACTTCTGGCAGTGTTCCTGCTACTACTGAAAACATTTCTGGAAATCGATTTTTGGTGATACTGTAGAGGTGTGCAGTCGAATTTTGGTTAACGCCTTTGTTTGCATACATTTTCAACATTTGAGTATTATTTTTTTGTTTTTAGCTTACACAATAGGCAAAAGTCACACGGATCCAATTCTGGGAAGTTGGGAGCCTCACGAACAAGTGCTGTGCTTTGCTTGATGAGAAATATTTGGTTAACTTGGAAGGAATGCACTGAACTGACAGAACTA
>JAOPJW010005814.1:74983633-74996341 GCA_027122535.1 Octopus maya
GCATTAAGTGTTTGCACGTCCATATAGAAATAACAACAAAGTTATCAAAACAAGCAGTGCTGCATTAGAAACTGTGCAAAAAGTGGGGGCAAGAGAGAGAGAGGCAAGACATGGAATGAGCAAAAACTGCAGAGAGTGACAGTGCTGGAGGCTAACAAAATCCTCTGGGATTTCCCAATCCAAATCGATCAGGTGCTAGTTGATGTTGTGTGTCCCTTTGACCCATGAATAGTCAAGAAGGAAGGTGAAAAAATAGATCAATATAACCCTTTTAAGTACAAAATAGCCCGGCTATGGAAAATGAAGAAGGTGAAGATAGTCCCAATTATTGTTGGGTCTTTGGGGACAGTATCAGAAGACATAAAGAGGAATATATAAGAAATTGAAAGACAGTGCCCAGTAGAACTGTTACAAAAGGTTTGCTTCCTTGGCTTGGCCAGAATAATCAGGAAAATATCAGATAGCTGAAAAGAACGGATAGCATGGTACCATAGGCTGTAGGTAGCAAGCCCACTACACATACGAGACTCCAGGAGTTCCAACAAAACCTGTGATAAAAAAAAAATAATAATATAGTCCTTTATGCTATAAGTAAAAGGCCTGAAACTCTTGGAAAGGGAGCTAGTTGATTACATGAACCCCAGTGATTGACAGGTACTCATTTCATTGACCCAGAAAAGATTAAAAGCAAAGTTGATGATGATGATGATGAGAATGGTGATGGTGGTGATAGTGGTTGTGGTGATGGTAGTGGTTGTGGTGGTAGTGATGAGGATAATCTGGACCTCAACTATTGATAAGGAGTTCAGTGGCAAACCCAAATATAAATGAACCTCGGTTAGAATTTCCGATCATGAGTGTTCAATAGATCAATCAATTGAAATACCAGACTCATTGGATTAGCATGCAAGCGGCTGAGTATTCCTCACATGAAATCAAATAGGACATAGTGTGTGTGACAAAGCTGAAAAATTTGAATTACAGATACAATCCATCAAATGGGATTCCATACAGTTTCCATCTGCTCAATTTCACTCTTATAGTTTGGGTTGACCTGAGGTTATAGAGAAACACATTTACTTAACATGCCATGTAATGGAATTGAACCTGAGACTACATGATTGTGAAGTGAACACTAACCATTCAGCCATAAATGATACACAAAAAGTTTACTTATAGAAAAAACATTATTTAAAATATGTAACTTGTAGTATCTTTACAAAGACTTCAGCAAATTACCAATTTAATTTCAAGTGATAATTCTAAGTGATTAATTTAGAAGGCAAGAAAACTATTTGCCATTAATCATAACTCAAGCAATAAATATTATCCTAAGAGTTCTGATAATGTCAAGCTAATAGTAGCTAATTACAACAGTGAAAATATATAAATATGGAAACTTGCCATGTTAAGTACTGCTTTCCAAGGTTCTTGAGTTAAGCAAGTGACACAAGTTGGCAACAACTGGAGCCAATAATTAGGATGATGCTTTAAAGAGAGAGAGATTTCCTGCATTTTTATACTATCTTGATGTTTTTCGACCAAATCCACCATAAATGCTGGATGTTGACCAGATATTGTGCTGGCTACAGATGATGTCCAACAACAAATGGCTGCTGAAACTATCTGAATTGCAAAATCTAAAGCCTGCAAATAAAAAAATAAATTTTCAACAGAGAATAATGTATTAGTTCATAGACACAATATTTATAAAAAATATGAAACATAACATACTATTTTTTTTATCCCTAATAGATGTATAACTTTAGATTCACTGAGAAGCACTATGGTTACACAGCTGGTTTTAGTTCATCGTGATCATAATATATATATATATAAATACAAAACTATTTATCAGAAATAAGATATGCCTGGTGTAAGCTATGGACACATAAGAGGTGCAGCAATATCAAAGTAAGGCTATCTAGGAAGATAGTTTTTGTGTGGCAGATGCACAGGGGCAATAAATATTGAAAATGTGCAGAAAGCAGCTTCCATCACATGCCAGGGGAAAAAACTAGAAGTAGTTGATAGCTTCTGTTACCTACGTGACCAAGTCAGTAGCAAGTGTGGATGATCTGAGAGCATAGCTATTAGAATAAAAATAGCCTGGGCAAAGCTCAGAGAGCTCCTACCTCTGCTGGTAACAAACAAAGGGCCTTTCACTCAGATTGAAACGTAGACTGTATAATGCAAGTGTGCGAACTGCCATGCTACATGGCAGTGAAACATGGGCTGTGACTGCTAAGGAGACGTGTAAGCTTGCAAGAAATGAAGCTAGTATGCTCCGCTGGATGTGTAATGTCAGAGTGTGTACATGACATAGTGTAGGCGCTGTGAGAGAAAAGTTGGACATAAGAAGCATCAGATGTGGGGTGCAAGAGAGACGACTGTGCTGGTATGGTCATGCGTTGCATATGGATGAGGACTGTATGAAAAAGTGGAGGGAACCTGTGAAAGCACTAGACTCAGACCTGGGATGAGGTGGTGAAGCACGACCTTTGAACATTGGGCCTCATGGAGGCAATGACAAGCGACCGAGACCTTTGGAGATATGCTGTGCTTGAGAAGACCCTGTAAACCAAGTGAGACCATAGCTGTGGCTTATCCCATTGTTATATAATCAGCCCATTTAAGAATACTCTTCAATCATTGGGCAATATACTGTTCTTGAGAAGATCTGTTCAGTCAAGTGAAATCACTGTTGTGGCCAATGCCAGCACTGCCTGACTGGCACCCATGCCGGTGGCATGTACAAAGCACTATTGGAGTGTGGCTGATGCCAATCCCACTGACACTTTCTACAAGTGTCTTCTGCTATAGCCTCAGGCTGATGAAAGCCTGTCATATGTGTGTGTGTGTGTGTGTTTACGTGCTTGTGTTTGTCTCCCGACTATCACTTGACAACCAGTGCTGGGGTCAATTTGCTCAACTAAAAACTCTTCAAGGCAGTGCCCCAGCATGGTCACAGTCTAATGACTGAAACAAACAAAAGATAAAAGATACTAATACAATACTCCCTCATAGGCTCACCATGCATGTACAATATGGAGCAAAACATAACACACACCACAAAACAAAATTAGATAGGAAAATTCTTGAGAAGAATACATGCGTACTCTAAATACTAAAGGAGAATACAGTTAATAAAATTCCCCACACATATAGATCATTAATTACGGAAGCCATATGCATATTGTAATACAATGCTGAAATCAACATGCAACCAACACACACATCAAAAAGTTAATGTGTGGCTACTGACATAAAAATCCTGAAAGTCATAAATTTGACAGCAAGAAGCAAATAGGCACATGATTGCTGATTTATGGAGCTAATGGATAAACATGATTTGGCAGGAAGTCTGCAGGAATTCAACTAGTGTATAAAGAAGCAATTCAATTTGCGAGAATAAGATTGTGAAGGTCTGGAAACATTGAATATAAATTTAGGATTTTTATTGTTCCAAATCAACTGTAAAAAAACTATTAAGAAAATACAAAAAATATAAACTAACTAAAGATAAAACTTGAACATAGTTTTGTATTTAATGAAACATTTTTTTTTTATATAAATATTGAACTTTAGCATTACTGCAAAAAAATAAATAAGGTTTTTTGCTGTGAGCAGAAAAAATGGCTAGTTTCTAATCTTAGATCTTTATCAGAAAAAAGGGCACACATCTCTTGTCTTCTGAGATATTAATGGCTAATAGTTGTTTATGGTCTATAGAAACTGGGATTCAGTTAAACTGGTCAGTCTAATTTGCATAACAGTACATGCACTGACATGGAGCATTATTTAATTCCTAGTGTCATACATAATACAAGATAAAAAATATTTTAAACTACCAGTAATAATTCAATTGGTATGTGGTATCAGTCAATTATTTCTTATGATATGACATTAGCTAAGATGGTGGGTAAATGTCTCGTGTCTTAATGAGGAAAACATGGATTTGAAATACACAAAGATATTTGTAATGTGAATCATTAATTGAGCAAGAACTTTTCCGACAACCACATTTGTATGCTGTCTACCCATGACAGGTAACTCTCATTGCAGGAAAGAGAGGTTGTTGTTACAGATCACAACTTCTTTTGTTCTTTTTTTACTTAATGTTTTCAAGATGAACGGAAAGGAGGAATCTTCAAATCAGTCTTAGTTGGGATGATTACAATATGTTAGACCAGGCATAAGCAAAGTTTTTGAGAAGTGGGCTGCATGTAATATGACACTTCATCAGTTATGTTGTACTACAAATAAATTTAAAGTAATTTTTTGTTAGGTGTGCTAGTCAGAAAGTCCGGTGGGCTGCATGTAGCAGTTTGCCCATGACAGCATTAGACGCTGTTAAAGACATTCAAATGCAGGGAGATGGCATTAAATCTGGTAGCCATTAAGAAGAAAAAATTGTCCCTCCAATGGACTTCAGCACAATTTCTATCAGTGTAAAAGGCTTTGTTCAACGCAAAGGTATGGTAGAAGATACTTCAACAATGATGCTGTGCAGAGGGATTGAACACATGCAATTGTGAAACTAAATCCTCAACTATGCAACCATATTTGTGCCAATGTTGAAAATCGGAGGATATTGCTTTTGTAGGGAAAAAAATGATAAAAGAAGAAATATGAACAAAAGGATACAAAACTTCTGACAGTTTATCAATTACTACTAATAAAAACAGTGGCAAGTGCTAAATATATTTGAATACATTCAAACATACTTCACTAGATAAAAACTGTAGATATGTAACTGGCAAAACATTATTAATGCATGTGAGAATACATAAAAAAAGAGAACAAAATATAAATAACAAAATACAACTTGAGTTTTGTATTAGAAGAAAGACATATTCAGCTGCAATTGCACTGATAAAAATAAAGACAGATATGTTCAAATCATGCTAAGAAAACAAAAAAGTCAGAAGAAATTATAGACAAGAGTTTGTTAGAAGATGGGGCAAGAACAGAAAATAAACTAGCTGGGAGATGGTGAAGGAAGTGAGGATATGAGGGTGAAACAGTAGTAGTAGTAGAGGGAGTGTGCTGAAGGGAGTAATGAAAGAGAGGCACTAATAGCAGGTGAGTGTGTGTGTGTGTGTGTGTGTGTGACAGAGAGAGAGAGAGAAAGTAGTAGCCATGGATGGGAGTAGAGAAGAGAAAGAAAGATGATGTCAATAAGGAGTGATTTGGTAGAGAGGGAGTACTGAAGGGTGGAGTGTATTGAATAAGGGTATATCTGATGTAATCTATTATTACATAGACATCATAATAGGAGAGAGAGAGGGAGAGAGAGGATGATAAGGATTATGGTAGAGGAACTGCTTTTGGACTGATCTAGTGTGATCCACAATGCAAACTCTAGCAGCAGTCTTTGTAACTGAGCAATACACATTACAGTTCATGGAAATAAAATCACCTGAATGTTCTAAGTTAGGTCTTTATTGGAAGTAGAATTTCAGAAAACAGCAGAAGGACACCTAAGAATCATGACCTCAATGGGCCTGGCTCCCTTAGAGTGTCAAGGACTAATGGGATGAAATACTTGCTTCACAGGAGTTCTTCCACTGAAGATTTTTCTAACTGTCTGCTCTCCACATAGTGAGTATCCACTTACTGCCCTTTTTTTACATGAGTAGCATGGTTGTGTGACGAGGACAAGGGGTAGGTGGGGAGACAGTGAGTGATAGAAAGAGATGAGAGGGTGTCACTGATGTGTAGCAAATGGAGACTGAGCAGGAATGCAATGAACAAGCGGCTCTGATTACCAAATTAAAAAAATATATATAATTAATAGTAGGGTAATTTATATGTCTTTGTCTGCACACAAAAATATATGTCTTTGTCTGGACACAAAGTTCCTCTAAGGTAAAATACTGTCATGGAAAAAGTTTTGTCAGTGATAAATAAATCATAAAGGCTGGAAATTTGGTAATATGTTTTAACACAATTCACTATTTTCTTTTTGGTATGAATATTTGTACATTTTGACAGTTAGTGTCTGCACATCTATATGGATGTCTGAAAATAACACTCTGTAAAGTGAGTGGTGAATAAAAGGGAATAATGTAAGGTAGAAGGACTTTTTAGTCTTGCTGGGGACACAGCAACCTTTCTAATGCTGGTGTCATGATAAAAGTGTTTTGTGATAGGAAGGATATCCAGCTGTAGAAAACAAGAACAACATCATCATGATTAAGCATCAATGTTTCATGCTGGCATGGGCAATATAGATTGATAGGATCTAATGAATCTGAGGTCTGCATCATGATCCAATGTCTATTTTGGCATGAGTTCTATGGTTGGATGCCCTGCCAAATACCAATCACTTTACAGTATGTACTGGGTGCTTTTATCATGACATCTGCACCAGTGGGGTCACTAAGCAGCTTAAGGACTAAGATCCCTTGCAATAGAGTGGGGCTACAGTAATATGGAGGAGGTTTTATGCTAAGAGATGAAGGGTTAAAGTATGAGAGATTAAAGTATGTGAGCAGAACAGGTTTCATTATAGAAGAGAAGCTGAGAGTGACTGGGGTGGAGTGAGTAAAAGATGATATAGTGGTGATGAAGTGAGACCTCAAAGAACATAGTGGGCAGAAGTGAATGGGGAAAGGAAAACAAGGAATGTGGGAAGGTAGAGTCATCATCATCATCGTCGTTTTAATATCTTTTCCTTGCTTGCATGAGTCTGGTGGAATTTAGGGTAGGTTCTCTATGGCCAGTTGCACTTCCTGTTACCAACAGTATAGATACTTCCCCATGGCTGGACAGGCTTTCACAGAAGACTAGGAATAAATGACACCACTTGTATGTAGGTGACATTCATTAACAATGTCAGGAGAAAGAGACATTAACATACACCCCACCACACAATACATGTGTATATATTTGACAACCAGTGTTGGTGTGTTTATGTTCCTATAACTTTAGCAGCTACGGTAGAATAAGTCCCAGGCTTAAAAAAAAGTCCTGAGGTTGATTTATTTGAATAAAACCCTTCAAGGTAGTACCCAGCCTGGCCAAGGTCAAATGACTGAAACAAGCAAAAAGATATAAAAGGTATATGCATATACAGTGGGCTTCAATCAGTTTCCATTTACAAATGCCACTCACAAGAATTTTGTTAGCTGGGACATGCCTAGATGTCATGTAATGGGACTGAACCTGCATTTTAACCTCTGTTGGGGTTAATACTTATCTCTTCTGTGTTCTTTTAGTTAGAAACCCAACTGAAAGAACAGAGAGAATTAAACATCAACAGTATTTTCATATAAGCTCTGAAATATCTTTTAAGGATTAGCTCATTGGTTAAAAAGCTTACTTCCTGACCATCTGGTTTTGAGTTAAGTCCTACTGCATAGCAGCTTGGAAATTATATCTTTTACTATAGCTCTTATGAGTAAATTTGGTAGGTGGAAACTGAAAGAAGCCTATTGTATACGTGTGTGTGTGAGTGTATGTGCATGGCTGTATGTTTATGCCTTCATTTTCAGCATCGCTTGATCATTGTAAAGCAATGTCGTCATAATCCAAGAAGTGTCATTCATTTTCAATGTTCTGAGAAAACGTCTGATCATGAGGAAATAATACCTTTCTTGCAAACACTTGAGGATTGGCAAAAAGAGGGGCATCTAGCTGTAGAAAATTTACCTTAATGAATTCTTTCTAACCCATGCAAGTATGGAAAAGAGAACGTTAAAATGTTGAAGGCAGTGCTTAACTTCATTCTCAGGATGAGATGGGGAGGAGGCATAATTCCCCACTTCTCAAGTGCAAGATGCTGCTCTACCACAAATGTTGTTAGATGATATGTTGTAAGATGATATATTATTAGATGATGTTGTCTATTCACAATAGTTAAGACTTGGGGCAATGTGGAACAGAGTGCAGTGCTCAGTGACACCACAAAATGCTTGCAGTGAGTCTGAATTCAAGATCATATGATCATATGCCATGAAATTCAATAACTCTTGCACTTATCCTTTCCACTTCTACACAATACTTAAATGATAATAATAAAGATGATAGTGATGTTGATGATAATCTTAACCCTTTAGCATTCAGATTATTCTGTCAAATATAATGCTTATTTATTCACATGACTTGATTGCTTATTTTCAGAAGGACATTGTAAGGTAAGTGAGAGATTGCATCTGGCTGGTTTGAACGTAAAACAAGTAGAATACACAGACCGAATACAACTGGTTTGAATGCTATAAGATTAATGATGAGTGATATAGTGATAATGACAATAGTGTTGCATACTATTCAATCAAGAAGATCGATTTGCTACTTACTATATTTGATTTCATGGTAGCATTTAACAATTGAAGTCCACCGGTAGCTAGGTTGCGAACATGGCCAATTAGTTCTAAAAACCATCCCAGACGATCTTTGGAGAGAGTTTTATTCAGAGAACAGATATAGAAGCACTGTGATAGAAACAGGAGGCACAAGCTGTAAAGCTCTGGGATACTGAAATGAAAGAGATACTGATATTACAGAAAATGAATAAGAAAAATATGGATATTCTAAATTTTCACTGAAGTATAAGGCAAGTGCTTACAGAGGACATATATACATACACAATACATATATATATATATGTACATCATACACACACACACACATATATTATATGTATCTATATATGTTTACATGTTTATATATACAAATGTGTGTGTGTGTGTGTGTGTGTGTGTGTGTACATATTTCTGCTCTCTTTGCACCAACATCAAGTTGGCTCAACTTGCTAGTCAGGTCCTTGCTGAGGTTCTGCTTCACATTGTGCAGTTCTAATTTGCTGATTTTTGGTCACTTGCTTGCTGGATTCCCTTGTGGTCACCATCTTATTCAAATGTCTGGCACACAACTCCCCAAGGGACTGTTTTACAGTGAACAGGCAGGAGGTAAGTACATGCAAAGTGGACAGAAAAGTGCTTCAAAGATACACTCAAAACTTCACTGAAGAACCTTGAGATCAACCCCAACACCTGGAAATGCAAGCACAAGACAGCCCAGCCTGGCTACACTGCACCAACAGAGGTGCCACCCCCTAAGAACAGAATAGGATCACAGGAGCACAAAGAAAATGTCAACTTTGCAAGTCTGGAGCCAACTCCTTGCCTTCAGTCCCAGAAAACCACCAGTGTCCAGTGTGTGGCAGAGCCTTCAAGCATGCATTGGATTGATCGGCCATGTCTCCTACTCCCATGAAATGTCCTTGGTCATCATCAACAATAATGGACAAACTAATAATGATACTAATGTACATGTTTATATACAGTGGTTTGACAAAATAATGGAAACACTTTGTTGAAAGAAACTTTTTTATTTAATATGGATTTGGTCCTACTATGGCATCATTTACTACTTTAATATTTTGAGGAATTGACTCCTACAGGTTGTGGACAGTTGTTAGGGGAATTTCAAGCCTTTCTTAAGAAAAACCTGCCTTAGCTCTTTCAGTAACAATGGAAGAAAGAAGTAGTTAATCACTTGAAGTTCCAAAATGCACCATAACTATTTGATTATATTGATATCTAGTCAAGTGTGGCAGACAATCCAACTGATCAACTTAAGTCTTGTGCTCTTTGTGCCAATGTTGAATAAAATTAGCTAAGCGGATTGGTGTATTATCACCAGAGAACAATATTTGTATCAGAAAATAGACATGATCAACCATAATACTCAGATAATCCTTGTTGTTAACTCTGCCATGAGAACAACTAAAGGGCCAAGAGAACTCCATGATATGACTGTTCAAATCATAGTAGAGCCATTTTCATGCTTCACAGTATGGACCAAACAGCCAGGATTGAAGGTTTTTTTTGAGCTTCTCTAGACACAAAATTGCTTCAAGGAGGGAATAAAAGGTAACTGATGATTTAACATAGATGACATTGTCTCATTGAGCCATTAACCACATCTTAAAGTCTAGACAACATTTTTTTCCTCTTATCAGTGTTGATAGAAGACAGAAGTTAAGCAATTACAGCCCTCTCATGGTACCCAACTTTATGAAACTCACAATGAATCATTTTGGTTGACACAAGGTTGACAAAGTGATGGTTTAACTTTACTGTCATTTACACTGCTGTAGTTTGGTTGTTTTAGACACCACACCTTTCACCATTCTATAGTCCTTCTCTGATAGCTTTGCCTTCTGTTTAAAATTATACTTGCTACAGCTGGTTTTACCTTAGTTTTGGAATGCCAACCTGATTTTTAGAGACTGTATTTCCTGAAACATTAAACAATTCAGCAGTTTTAGTGACTAAAAGTTCAACCATCCATACTCCATTAATTTGTCCTATTTGGAAATGAAGTAGGCCATGCATTTTAACCTATCTAAATATACATAAGTGCAACAAAAGAAAGTATAAGGCATACATAATGCATATGGACACATATATGCAAATCAGAAAAATTCTGAATTTGTGTCATTTGCCAATAGAAATAATAACAATACTTAAATAAAAAGAGGTTTTCCAATATTTTGTCCCGAATCTGTATAATAGTTTCATAGTATATATACATATGAGAGGGGGAGAAAGTGAAAGAGAGAGAGAGAGTGATTGTGTGTATGTGGGAATCTATGTGTGTATGTACAATACTGATATTTATTCTATTGATACCAGAAGTGTAAGAAACAAGGCTAGTATTGACAAGATTTTAACAAAGGATACAGCATCTCCTTAATGCTCATTAACAGACACACTTACATCATAAGAGAAAGGAATAAAAAAAGGAGAAGCAGGAAAGACTTAATTTTAAGCCTTTTGTATTGGAAACAATGGACAAAAGGCACAACAGCAGCTCCTTGTAAGAGAACAATAATGAATGCTGAATCATATGGTTAATAGTCCTTTTGTTGTGATTAAGACTCCCCAAATGTATTTTTGTTAGTGAATGTAAATAGTGATGGTTAAGCTAGTGGTTGACAGTAATAGCTGGTATCTTTACCTCATTTCTTCATTTTGTTTTCCATATTTCTGTTTAAATACATAACTACTGTTTTAGTTAATTTAAAAATAAAACAATCTTGCATTTTATCTTTTACTTGTTTCAGTCATTGGACTGCAGCCACACTGGGGCACCACATTGGACAAATCAACCCTAATAATTATTAAGCCTGGTACTTATTCTGTCAACTTCTTTTGCTGAGCCACTAAGTTATGGGGATGTGAACAACCCTACATTTGTTGTCAAGCAGAGGGGGGAAGGGGCAAATATAAACACACACAGACACATGCACACACATACATGTGCACACACATACACGTGCACACACATACACGTGCACACACATACATGTCTGGTAAGTTCACCGTTTTTTTTCAATAAAATAGTTTTTAACTGTTAATGGTGAGATACTATGGATACATTTTCTTCGTAAACTTTCCTTGTGGTGAACTTTCATTAAAGTGAACTTGCCCTGTAGTGAATTCTGCCACATTCCAGGGAGAAAAACTAGACGTAGTTCATAGCTTCCGCTATCTAGGTGACCAAGTTAGTAGTAGGGGAGGGTGCGCTGAAAATGTAGCTGCTAGAATAAGAATAGCCTGGGCAAAGTTCAGAGAGCTCTTACCTCTGCTGGTGACAAAGGGTCTCTCTCTCAGAGTAAAAGGCAGACTGTATGATGCATGTGTATGAACAGCCATGCTTCATGGCAGTGAAACATGGGCTGTGCCTTCAGCCACTACTCTCTCCCCTAGTCTATACACCGTTATTAACACCTGCCTTACCTGCTGTTATTCTCAATGCCCTCTCATATCTATCATCATACTCCACTTATTATTATAGCTCCTTATGTACCTCTATATCTCCCTCTCTCAATTGCTCCTACACCTCACACATAATCTCACTATCCTCTGATCTCTTCCCCTTCCTGAATCACTCCTACATCTTTAACCCTACCCCTCTCCATACTAGTATTTCCTTTCATTCGCACATTCACTCTTGTTCATCACTCACTTAGTCACCTCTACCACAATCTTTAAACCAGCTGTTATTCCCTGTCACCTTATGAAAGTATCCACTCTCTCATCTCCCGCTAATCACCCACTATATGTATCTTCTCTTGTGTTCACCATCTTGTATTTTGAGAGTATGTTCTAGCACCCCATCATAATCTTCCTTTTATCTCCTTCAGCCATGTATCTCCCCTACAACAAGACACTTGTGCTTATCCTTTTATCATACTTAAGCCTTTGAACACCTGGTATAAAGCCACTCACCTCCACTTCTCCTTTTCAAATGCTCCCCTCTAAGTAGTGGGAGCTTTTTCTTTTTTTCTTTGATTTTTTTCTGTCTTGTAAGTTTACAGAGCTACCTCACTTGTGCTAATGGCACACAAAAAAAAGTGCACTCTTTAAATGGTTAGCATTAGGAAGGGCACCCAGCTGTAAAAAACATGCTAAAGCTATAGAAACCATGCCTTGCAATTTGCAAAATCTTGTCAAAATGAACACTTGCCAGTATAGAAATGAATGTATCTATACTATAAAAGGCAAATCTACTCTGTGTGTGTGTGTGTGTGTATGTTTAAAATTTATACATTTTCACCATTCCGAATTTCTTGAATGAAAAAATCGCCATTAATATTCTAAATACAATAACTTAAGTCACTGCGTCATTTTTTCACTCCAAAAATTTCCTAATAATGAATAAAATCCGTAAAACTACAGGAGTAAACATTTT